>PVJS01027255.1:0-26384 GCA_004027185.1 Glis glis | reverse complement strand
AAAAAAAAAAAAAAAAAAGGAAAAAAATAAAAAATAGAAGCTGGGTGTGATGGTGCAAACCTGTAACCTCAGTACTTGGGAGGCTAAGACAGGAGGATCGCAGGTTCGCGGCCAACCTCAGCAACATAGTGAGACTCTCAGCAACCTAGTGAGACCCTGTTTCAAAACAAGAAATAAAAAAGGGCTGGGGGTGTAGCTCAGAGGTAGACTATCCCTAAGCTCAATCCTCAGTACCACCACACACACACAAAAAGGCCTGGGGGTATGACCTTGGTTCACTCCCCAGTACACCCCCCCATGCCACAAAGGCATGGGGGACCATCAAAAATGGCATTGGATATCATGTTACCTTCCTAGGGCTGCTGGGACAAAGTGCCACAAGATGGGTGGCTTAAAACAACAGAATTCTCTTTTTGGAGGACAGAAGTCCAAAATCCAGGTGCCACAGGTCCAGGCTCCCTCTGGAAGCTGCGGGGGAAGATCCCTCCTGTCTTGTCCTACGTCTTGTGTGTGTGTGTGTGTGTGTGTGTGTGTGTGTGTGTCACCAGAGAGTGAAGCCAGGGGCATTCTACCTCCAAGCTACACTACTCCAGCCCTATTTTATTTTTCTTTTTAAAATGGTCTCATTAAATTGCAGAGGGCTTCACTAAGTTGCTGAGACTGTCCTCGAACCTGCGATCCTCCTGTCTCAGCTTCCCAAGTACTAGGAGTACAGGCGTGCCTCATCACGCCTGGCTTTTAATTTAAAAAAATGTTTGTGGTACTGGGGATTAAACCCAGGGGTGTTCTACCTCCTAGCTACACCCTTGGCCCTTTTTCTCTTTTAAATTTTTTTTTTTTTTTGCAGTACTGGGGATTGAACCCAGGGGCATTCTACCTCCCAGCTACACCCCCAGCCCTATTTTTTTTATTCTTTATTTTGAAACAGGGTCTTGCTAAGTTGCGGAGGGCTTCACTAGCTGAGACTGGCCGCGAACCCGGATCCTCCGGTCTCAGCCTCCCAAGTACTGGGATTACAAGCATGCGCCACCATGCCCAGCTTCTCTTTTAATTTTGAAACAGGGTCTCGCTAAATTGCTGAGAATCTCGCTATGGTGCTGAGGCTGGCCTTGAATCTGCGATCCTCCTGTCTTAGCCTCCCAAGTACTGGGCTTCCACGTGTGTGCAACTGCCCCCAGCTCTGCACCCCTTTCTTTTTCTTTGCATTCATGGTCTCTGGGCCTGTTCCACCACCCAGCGAGGGGAAGAGAATTTCGAGCTGGTCCGTGGCTTTTGCTCTCCAGCGACCGGGGACGGGGGGAGGGGTTTAGGGAAAGGTTTAATTTGGTGAGGGGGAAGGAAGAACGAGGTATCAAGGTGCGGGGACGACATGGCAAGGACGGACGGTGGGGTTTACGGCCCTTTGAGCAGGGACGGGAGGAAGAAGCAGCGAGTTGAGTCCAGGCGAGGAGGGGTAAAGGGAAGTGGAGAGCTAGACTGGTCGTGGGGAGATCTGGAGAGAGTGGGAGGGCCTGGGGGTTGAGCGGGAACGCGGGGCTCCAGCCTAATCTGCACCGGGTTCTGGCCCCCAGGAAGCCGCTGAGGAACGGCCTGGTGAAGGACAAGCGCTTCTGAATCCTGTGATTCCTGCCCCGCCCCCAGGACCCCGGCCACGCCCCTCAAGGTCCGATCACGCCCCCAGAGGCACGGTTCCACCCCTGGCCCGGCCACGCCCCTAGAGAGCCTACCTGGCACCAAGGACCCCGGTCACGCCTCTGGAGGCCCAGGTCCCCTCCTGGCCCGACCAGGCCACACCTCCCGAGACCAAGGCCCTACCCAGCTCCACCCTTCCCAAGGTCTCGGAGACTCCTGGACACCTCCCCGGGGCCTTCGGATCCCCCCCAGTCTGGCCCATCTGGACACGCCCCCCAGGGCCCGGGCCCTTCCAGGCACCCCAGCCCCGCCCCCGGCCCTTAGGGTCCGGGTTACCCAGGACCTGCCTACTCTCTGGCGGTCGCCTGGGAGCAAGATGCTACCCCCGCGCGGCCGCTGCGGCCACCACCTCCTCCTCCTCCTGGTCCTGCTGCTGCCCCCGCCGCCCGTGGCCCGCGCCCCCGTGCCCCCGGGCCCTGCGGCAGCCCTGCTCCAAGCCCTCGGGCTGCGCGATGCGCCCCAGGGCGCCCCCACGCTCCGGCCCGTGCCCCCGGTCATGTGGCGCCTGTTTCGCCGCCGCGACCCCCACGAGGCCAGGACTGGCCCTCGACGAACGCCCTCAGGGGCCACCCTACGGCCGTGCCACGTGGAGGAGCTGGGGGTCGCCGGAAACATCGTGCGCCACATCCCGGACCGCGGTGAGTGGGCCTGCTCTGGAAACGGGGAGGGCAGGTCTCGAGTGAGGGGAGACCAGAGGGTCTGTTCCAGCCTGCTAGCAGTCTGGACCTCTGCACACCAGGGGCACCCTTCCCGGGGTTGGGAAAGCCTGGGCCCCTTGCTTTGGGCAGAGACCCTGCTAGCAGCTGAAGCCCTGCCCCCACCTCACCCCCGCCTCTTCGCACCATTTGATGCCTTCCTGTCGATGCCCCACACGCCCAACATCGCTCAACTTGCCTCCTCTGCCCTGTCCCCTGCACCCCGCAGAGCCCCTTCCTTGCCACTGATGCCCTGCCCCCACTCCGTCACCCCCTCCCGCAGCGTCACACCCTGCGAAGCCTTCCAACAGATGGTGCGCTCCCAGCCCTAGGCGCTCATCTTCTCCCGTCCCCAACTGAGATCCCTTGGCGAACGGGCCAGGCACCGGGTGGGGACACCGAGCAAGCCAGCTATCTCCTTGCCTATCTAGGTGTGCCCGCCCGGCCCCCAAAGCCCGCCTCGGCCTCGGGGCTGTGCTCCGAGTGGACCATCGTCTTCGACTTGTCGGCCGTGGAACCCACCGAGCGCCCAAGCCTCGCCCGCCTGGAGCTGCGCTTCGCGGCGGTGCGGACAGAGGCGGCCCCCGCGGGCGGCTGGGAGCTGAGCGTGGCGCTCGCGGGCGAAGCCGCGGGCCCTGGGCCGGAGCTGCTCCGTCAGCCTGTCCCTGCGCTGGAGCTGCCGGTGCGCGCCGAGCTGCCGGGAGCTGCCTGGGCTCCCAACGCCACGGCACCGCGCAGCCTCCGCCTGGCGCTGGCGCTGCTTCCCCGCGAGCCCGCCACCTGCGTGCACCTGGGTGAGGCCTCTCTGCTGCTGGTGACCCTGGACCCGCGCCTGTGCCACCCCCTGGCTCGGCCGCGGCGGGAGGCCGAGCCCGCGGCGGCTGGCGGTGCCGGGGGCGCATGTCGCGCTCGGCGGCTCTACGTGAGCTTCCGCGAGGTGGGCTGGCACCGCTGGGTCATTGCGCCGCGCGGCTTCCTGGCCAACTATTGCCAGGGCCAGTGCGCGCTGCCTGCCACGCTGCCGGTACCCGGCGGGCCGCCCGCGCTGAACCACGCGGTGCTGCGAGCGCTCATGCACGCGGCTGCCCCTGGCGCCGCCGGCCTGCCCTGCTGCGTGCCCGCGCGCCTGTCACCCATCTCCGTGCTCTTCTTCGACAACAGCGACAATGTGGTTCTGAGGCACTACGAGGACATGGTGGTGGACGAGTGTGGCTGCCGCTGACGGGAGGGTGGGGGCGGCGCGGACCTAACAATAAACACCAGTGGTCTGCACGGCTGGTCTCCGCCTGGTCGCAGGGAGGGAACAGCTTCATCCTTCGCCAAACCTGGCTGCCCATTCCCGACCCTCTGGCCTCCCTCTCCCAGCCCTCCACCAGCAAGGCCCAGTCCCATGGGGCTGCCCGCCGCCCTGGTGTTACCAGCCCTGTGTTTCAAACGCAAGAACTGTTTATTAACATTTTATTGGTGACAAAAGAGCTTAAAACAAATTGACCAAAAATCAAGTTACATGGCCTCGGTACAGACGCTCTTGGATTTGTGAAACTAAGTGACAACTGCTAGGAAGGGTGGGGACAAAGCAAAGGGCATGAAGCAGAGGCCAAGCTTCCAACCAAAGGGTAGGGCAGGGTGTGGGTCACCCAAGATGTGGGCCACAGAGGGCACCTACCCTAGCCTAAGCCTCCATGCGGCCTATGAAAAGGAACCAAAACCCTACAGCGATGGGAATAAATAGTCCTTGCCAGAAAGAAGGGGGCATGTCCCCGTGGGTCCGCCAGCTGGAATCTGGATGCTCTGGGGTACAGGCCAGTGACCCCAGATAGCAGGGAGGGGAGGCTGGGTGGGCCCCTGGGCCTGGGCAGGGGTCACCAGAGAGACAGACACCCCAACCCATGCTGTGAAGGAGCTGGGGCAGCTCCCCCAACTGGTAACTTCTGAGTTGTAAGCCCAAGGCAGATGCCCCTGCACCAACCTCCAGGCCGGCAGCAGAGCCAGTCTATTTCTAAGAAGCTCATTTCCTTCTCCTGCAAAAGCAGAGGCCACCGGTGTTGGTAGCTGTGCTGGCAGGCAGGGGGCCGAGGCAGGGTGGGTACTCTCCATGGCCAGCCAACATGGGACCATGGGTGCCTCCCAGGGACTGGACAGCCCTGTGGCTGACACCTCCAACTGTGTCCTCTGGAAGGACCCTGGGGACAGTGCCTTCCGGCCCCTGCTGGTCCTGGCTGAGGCCCCATGGGACGCGCCTTCCTTGAGGGCAGCAGCTGTGCTGAGTCCAGTGGGTGCCGGGCCTCCAGGCCGGTGGGGCTGCAGCGCGCCGACCTGCCACTGCGGCGGCCCAGAAGCTACAACTCAAAACAAAAATCCTCCTCAAGATGCGGCACAGATGTAGATTCGGCTCCAGTTGGGCAGGCTTCGTTTCTGGAAGCTTCTCGCATCTCCCAGGTCCACCACTAAGATCTTAGAGACAAACTTAGGAAAGTGTATTTTTCAGTACTCCTTTGAAAGAATCTTTTAAAAACAAACAAAAAACCCAAAACCATATTTTCTTTAAATGAAATCCCTCTGAGAACACAGGCTGCGTGACCTGGGCTTCCGGGAGCCGGAGTGACAGAACCCACGCTCCCCAGGCCCTGCCTGGCGCGGACACCGCCCGCTAAGAGCCCGCCGGGCACAGAAACGCCAAGTTTTTTTCCTGCTAAAACGTAGTCCCCTTTCAATAAAAGAGAAAAAGAAAGAAAAAGAACAGAGGAAAGGGCTACTCTGAGATGAGGGTCTTCCTCCCTCCGCCCGGCCGCAGGCCCAGGAGTGGACGCAGCGAGCTGGGCCGGGACTGGCCGGTGGCTCCGCGGCCCACCTCCCGCTCTCCCTCTGTCTCCTTGCCGCCGCCGCGTGCCAGCAGGGGCGCTCGCTCGGCCGCTCCTCTCCCGCGGTGCTCCTCCCTCTCCTGTTGCTCACACACTGGTGCTTCAGTTTTAGCAGTGGAAAACAGGTATCCATTTATTTTTATTTTTTATTACCCAGAATAAGATGCTGATGGACTAAGCCACGTAGCTTAGCTCTTCCGCTGCCACCTGTGGGCGAGAGACAGGGCAGGAGGCCATTGGTGGGGGGAGCCTGGGACATCATGGAGCCAGGGACATCCCAGAAATAGGGAAGCGGACCATGGCTAGCAAAGCAAGTGGACCCACACCCATACCTGCCCCACTCAGGCCCAGCGCAGAGGACTGCCATCAGGTGCACGGATGCCCTCCCACCCAGGTGGAAGTGTGTGGGGGCACCCTGGCCCTCCCTGGGTGGGGAGGCCAAGGTCTGTGGGGCTTGCCTTCTAGTACTGGGACAGCCCTGTCACCCCGCCATGCTGGTACGCCCGCTCTCCCTGGTATGTGGAGTCTTGCGACAGGGCCACATCAATCTGTGATTTAAACTCGTCACCAAGGTAACTGTCCTGAAAGACAAGGTTGAGAAGTGAGGCAGGAGGGGAGGATCATGGCACCCCGAGGGGTGGGAAAGCCCTGCGCTGCAGTCTGAGCAGCGGTTGACCCACGAGGTCACTGCAGCACAGGGACAGTACCCAGGTGGGGTTCTGCAGATAGTGCACACCCACTGTGGTGCAAGCTCACCTGGGATAGCTCGGGCTGAGAGAGGCCAGGCTGGCTCATCTGGGAGGGCTGGCTCATGGAGATGTAGCCCTGCGTCAGTGCACCCTGCGAGAAGGGCTGGGAGGCAGCATCCTGGCTGGCCTGGCTGTGCGGGAGGGTGGTCTGACTGGGCCCGGGGAGCCCAAAGCGGTTCTTCTGGCGCCCCCCACGACCGGTCTTGCTTTTGGGGGCACCCCGGCCTGAAAATCAATAGTCCAGGTGATCTGCAGGGATCCGGGCCTTGCAGACAAGCACCACCTCAGCCCAGGGCATAACCCATCCTCCAGAAAGCCACTCACAGGCCTCAGGAAGGGTTCAGCCTCCACCCAGGCTGCAGGGACTGAGGCTCAGCAGTGAACGGGCCATTATGACGACACACACTGCCGTGCACTCACCTGCGGCTGGCCCATTCGCTTGTCCGAAGTAGCCGGGTGGTGGCATGGGTGGCATGACAAGGTTGAAGGGGATGGGGATGTTCATGGCAGCCACGTGGCTGGGGCCGGCACTGATCATGCCAATCTGGTCATGGGTCTGGAAGTACATGTTTGAGGGCCGACCTGCGAGACACAAAAGAGCAACAGGCGTCACCCGAGCCCATCCCAGGCCGGCCTGCAGGCCTAGTGTAATTGTTAAAAGCTGAAAGCTACACTGTAGAGCTAGGGTGGGTGCTGGCCCAGCACACGTGAGGCCTGGGTTCCATCCCCAGCACTGTTCTAAAAAACCCTTCCAATAGCAGATTTTGCATTCCTGCTCCATACATGCCCTGCCAAAAAGCTGGAAACCACCTATGCGCCACTGTGGGGAAACTGAGGCCTGACAGCTCCGGCTAAAGGCAAAGAGAAGCCCAGGTGCTCCAGGTCTAGGGGGGCCACAGGGAGGAGCCTCACCCTCCAGGGCAGATGGGGGCAGAGTGCTGGGTCAGCGAGACTCAGCACTGATGACCGAGTACAATCTGCACGGTTCCTGTTCAGCAAGGACAGTGAAAGGTGTTTGTTTTCATTAAAGAACATGACCCACACCTGAGCCCAGTGGCCAGGAGAGCACCAGGCGGGGAAAGGGGCTGGCCACCTTCAGGGGTGTCTGTGGCTGGGCCAGCAGGATGGACAGGTAGGAAGCCAAACACCAAGGGGCCACTCGCCAGCGTGACAGAAGGAGTCATGGGAGGCATGCCTTGGCAAGGACCCTGAGGAGGCCTGTGGCTTCCCAATGCAGAGCACAGAAAGGTGAGCCAACGCAGGGGAGAACAGTCAGCGCGGCCGACCCCAAGGATGAAGGACTGAGGGTCACTGAGGAAAAAAAGCAGAGCTGCCATGTTTGAAAAACGCCTGGCGTTTACAAACCAGCGGAGAATACTATCCACTTTCCGACCTGGGGCACTGTGGAGCGCCCTTGTCAAGGCAAGTGTCTGTGGACCAAGGCTCCTGAGGCCACCCAAGGAGCAAGAGCGAGAGTACCTCTTGCTGAGCTGTGGGAATGTCAACATCTGGTCCACAGGACTCACCCTGGCTGCTGCGGTCATACACGGACCCCGGAATGATGGCCTCCCGGGCGTCATACATGGCTGTGGTCATGAAACGGGCCCCCTGCAAAGTTGAAGACAGGTGAGGAATGTGTCATATCAACATAAAGAAGAGCTTTTGGCAGGTGCCTGGAGGTGACAGTGTGGGAATACTTGGGGGCTCGCTGACCCACAGCAACCAGTTTAGTTTCCCCGCCATTGTGCAGAGGGGGCTCCACGTCCTTGCCCACAGCAGCCTAGCAGCAGCTAGGTGTATCTTCAGGAGGCCACCCAGGACTCAGCAGCTCAGAACTCCAAGCAGGACACACCAGAGGGCTTGGGTAACGGTTTGGGTGTGGGCAGCTCACCGGGTTGATGGTGTTGACCAGCTTGCGGGGCTTGCTGAACTGCATGAGACTCTCCCGCAGGTTGTTGAGCGGTCCCTCCACCAGCACCTTCTGCTCCTTGTAGTAGTTGAGCAGGTGGTTCCACAGCGGCTGCTTCGACAAGGCCTTCGGGTTGCCCACGATGATGACACCGTACCTGCATGAGGGCGCAGCATGGAGCCCCATGGTGGTGAGCTAGTGGGGCTCCCAGTACGCCCTAGCCCAGGTCTCAAGGGGCAGGGGCATGAGCCCAGCTGCCTTGTCACCCCAGTGTGCTGCCCTCTGCACACGCCTGTGCTCCGTGTGCAGGGGCCCAGGGGATGGGGTCAGTCCCTGGCCCAGAACCTGCACTCCAGCCACTCTGCAGGCTGAGGACCAGGCTGCCACCCTGCACTTGCGTGTTTTTGTGGTAGACTTTGAGTTGCCCAATGTCATACACTGGCCAGCAGATGAGCTTGCAGACAGGGCTGAGCCTAGAGCTGTGTGAGGTAGCCCCAAGGGTGCCACGTGTGCCCAGCTGTTCCTGCTCATGCTGACACATTTGTGTCAAGGACCCCACCTGATACCAGCCACGAAACAAGGCAGCACCTCAAAGAGAGGTAACAAATTAAAGCCAACTGTGGCCTAAGTGGGGAATAGAGCAATATGTGAATGCGAACCGGGCTATATGAGCACGGGCTCCCGTCTGCTGAGCCACAGGCTAGGCCCCTCAACTCCTGGCTAAGGAGTGGACAGTGGCAACCTGGGGTTCTGCAGGGATGGACAAACTGACCACCTTGTTCTCAGGATCCCCTAGTGTCAACTCAGAAGCATTACCCTATGTAACTAAAGAGTAGACAGGACCAAAATGTCAGATGTAGATTAAAGGACGTGATAGGAACACGTGTGCACACATCCTTGGCCACTGGGTTTGGAGCTCAGCCTATAAAGGCCCTAGATGACCACTAGGATCCAGAAACAGATGACTCCCAAGTGGACATGGAGCCTTGGCCTTGGGCACTGGCTGGATGGTGAAGGTCAAGGATGAGGGAGAACGCTGGGTGGCACATACCTGGCTCTGGTGAGGGCCACGTTAAGGCGTCTGGGATCATTTAAAAAACCGATTCCTTGGTGCTCGTTCGCCCGCACACAGGAGAGGATGATAAAGTCCTTCTCGCGGCCCTGGAAGGCGTCCACACTGGCGATCTCCACCTCCTGAAAGGGGCAGCACGATCCTGTCAGCCACAGGCTACGGCAGGGAGAGGCAGACTGCCTTCCAGGAGCCCCAGGCTACATGGGACCAGCTGACACACACCATTCAATGCCACCGGCCAGGAGGGACCTGGCGCCTGCTTGCTGTGCCTGCAGAAGCCCAGGGCCTCCTGGCTGGCCTGTCCCTTACTCTCCTGCCCTTTCCTATCTTTTTTTCCCCCTGTGGGGGTGGGGAGGGAACCCAGAGCCTTGCACGTGCTAGGCAAGCACTAACCACTGAGCCATACCCCAGCCTGTGTTCTTTTTGTTCTCCAATAATAATAGCACACACATGCTCATCCCGGGAAACCCAAGAAACAGAACAGACATTGCTTGCAATCTTGTCCCTCAGACTTGCGTTGGGGTTCATCTCCACAGCAGGGATGACCAGTGTTCTGCCTCCTGTCCTCACAGGGGGCCTCCTCCCTGGAGGTTAACAAAGGTGTGATGCCACCTGATCCCTCCTTGTTCAACCTTGGAGTAGTTTCTAAGTTTACTTTGAAAAATGCCCTAACCCACTTTTCTGCGCACGTCTTGGCCCGTGGTTCTGCCCCGTGGCTTGGTGCTTCTGGGAATGTGCTGACACTCAGCAGGGAACATCCTGCGTACCTGATAGAGTTTGGTGTGCAGGGAGCCGCTGAACTGCATGTACTGCACCAGGTAGGAGCGCTGGCCCTCATAGGGTGTGATGATGCCTATCTGGTCGGGCTTGGCGCCTGCCTTTAGCAACTTCGTGGTGATCTTCTCCACGTTGGCAGCTTCCGTCCTGAGAAAAACTGGGATTTTAGTGATGGGCCCCTGGGATGGCTCCACTGGCATTGCCAGCCTTAAATCCACCAGCGTGCCCACAGCTAGGCTCCTGTTCTCTACCAGGGGAACCAGGAGAAAAGGAAAGATCCACACATGGGCTTAGAAAAATGAACACAATGGGAAAATAAGGTAGAAATCAAACTGTTGGTTTAGAAGCTGAAAAGAATGGGGGGAAGGGGCATGAGAAAAAGTTTCAATACCACTTGACGGGTGGCCCCCAAGCCTGTGGACACTGGTGGTGATGTCCTGCTTACCTGTTGAGGTAAGATGTGCCCGAGCTGGCGATCTCCTCCTGGCCCTGAGTCACGTAGAAGAACATGGGCTTGTCAGGCTGGGGCCACTGGAAGTCAAACCCCTTCTTCACACGGTCCGCTGCCATTGAGAGGAAAGGAAGAAGACTTGTCACATCAGAGAAGAAAGGCCACAGTCACCTCGACAGCCAGAGAGCAACGTGGATATGGTGCCCATGGGTGGGGCACCCAGGTCCAGGCAAAGGAGTGCAGGGTGGAGCAAGGCCACGCATCTGCTGGTAGCATTTCCCTGCAGCCCGCCCCACCAGCCACTGCTGGGGACTGTGGAGCCTCACCTGCCACTGGGCAGGCCTGTAGCTGGACATCCATGCCCCTGCTCTACGCTGGGCATCCTTGATGCCCGTAGAGGGAGCGGCTGGTACGCTGTCCTGGCCCTGCGTGCTTCCTCACCCTGCCAGCATTTCCTCACACAGCAGCCCACTTCCCCAGGAGAAAAAACATGATGCTGCAGAGCAGAGCCTGACACTAAGGCGGACAGTCACCGCAGACACACCAGGACCCTTGGTTTCTAGGTGACAATGAGCACCGCTCATCTAGCTTGTCAAAATGAGGCAGGACCAGCAGGGTAAGGCTCGAGACCCGTAGCCCAGGGGCTTGCACATGTGCCCACAGGCCCTCCACGGCAGCATGTGCTGCGCCTCAGAACTGGCAAGGCTGCTTTAGAATCTGGATACTGGTTCTGTGCACGCGCTTACTTGGTAAACCTTACTGAGCTAGGTGCCTACCATGGGGCACATTCTTACTCTTAGTAAGTTTAAGAAAAATAATTTACCAAGCACAGTGGTGCATGCCTATAATCCCAGTACTTGGGAGGCTGAGACAGGAAGAACACAAGTTCAAGTCCAGCCTCAGCAACTTAGTAAGACTCTCAGCAACCTAGCAAAGCCTGTTTCAAAACAAAAAATAAAAAAGAGTTGGGGGTGTAGCTCAGAGGTAGGATGCCCCTGGGTTCAATCCCCAGTACCACAAAAAAAGAATTTTTTTTTTGCAGTGTTGGGATAGAACCCACAGCCTTGTGTGTGCCAGGCAAGCACCAACCTCAGCATTGTGGGTGTGGTGGGAAGGAGAACTTTGGCCCTGCAGCTATTGGAACAGTGCTGACCTAAGGGGCCTACAGAGGATCTGTGGACATCCTGGCTGTTCAGGGTTTTGAGAACCTCGGATCTTCACAAACACCTAACACACCACTATCCAGCACAGAGCCAGGCCAGTGTCTGAACTTCTGGCCCTGACGCCATGCTTGGGGCTGTGTGAGCCCTGTTTGAATTCCTAGGAAGTGACTGGGGACTTTTTTTGGTACTCGGGATTGAACCCAGGAGCATTCTACCTCCAAGCCACACCTCCAGACCTTTTCATTTTGAAACAGGGTCTTGCTAAGTTGCTGAGGCTGGCTTTGAACTTGCAATCCACCTGTCGCAGCATCCCAACTATCAGAATTAGAGGTATGCGCCACCACACCTGGCTATAACTTGGAATTTTAAGAACACTGATTCCCTGCACCACACCCTGGGTACCTCATACTCCAGAGCATCTGGCCATGTTGTCTCTCTGAGGCCTCCCTGCCAAGACCTCATATAATGTATTGTATGTGATGGCAGCCACTAGACAGGCTCCTCAAGAAGGACCCTGTAGACCATTCCTCCTTCCCAGGCAGACCTGGATGCCCACTTCTCCCGAAGGCCCCACCCCAGGCAGAGCCATTACCTGCAGTGACACCGTTCTGGAGAGAGCCCTCATAGAAGATGTTTGATGGGAAGGCGCTGAGTGCGGGGTGCATGCGGTACTGCACCTGCAGGCGGATGGGACGGATGCCCAGAACCACCAGGCGCTCAAAGAGTGACTGCGACAGTCCGGCCTTGGCCGCCTTCTTGCACATCACCACCGGGCCCAGCTGGCAGTGGTCGCCCACAAGGATGAGCTGCAGAGGGAGCCAACACATGTTGAAAACCTCAAGCAAGAAATGGCCTAAACCCCACCAGCAGAGGACCAGGGGTCCTGAGTCCACATTCACACCACCCAGCCATTCCAATTCAAAAGGTAAAATGTTGCGCGGACAGCAAAGGTGCTCAGTATGCACCATGACAAACAGTCCCGTGAGCCAGCCCTCCAGCACCACAAGGGCCCTCAGTGTTACTCCTCGCTGGACATTTTTAACAAAAAGCTTTGGGCATTAAGAATCACACACGCTGGTTTTCAAATAAATCCCGGGGGGCAAGGCAGCCCACCTGCTTTGCCCCAAGCACTACGGGGACCATGCACTCGGGCTCGGTGGCTTGGGTGCTCTCGTCGATTAAAATGGAGCGGAACTGCATCTTGGCAAGCCTTGGGTCACCGGCGCCCACGCAGGTGCAGCAGATGACGTCTGCGTTCTGAGGGGTGCAGGAAGTCAGGGCACGCGCCGCCGGCACAGAGGGTGTTCCCTCCATGCCCTCCCTCCCATGGCATCTCTGTCCAGGATACAGTGACCAGCAACTTCAGGTGGCCTTTCTACACACACAACTACACACCTCAGCAGCCTCCAGGGGGCAGTGCTGAGCAGGCGAGGCCAGACCTGGGGCTGAGACTCCACTTTTGGTGGGCTGGTTTGTTATAAAAGAACAGGATAGTACACTCCAGACCCACCAGCCCCCCAAGCACATGGACCAGGTCCCAGCAGTAGAGGAGCTGGCAGGGAGTGGGAATGACATGGGACAGGGCATCCCCAGCTGTGGGGTGAGGAGAGGGCAGGCAAAGGGGCATCAAAGTCTCTGCCCTGCCCTGAAGGTACCATCAGAACCTCACAGACTCAAAGCTGGGCCCCAGCTCGGCTGGCTCACCATGAGCAGCTCTCTCTCGGCTGTGCGCTTCAGGGCCCGGTACCGCTTCTCATCTGCAGATGACAGCTCCCCAGTCTCATCCTTCAGCTGCTGCAACTTCTGCAGCTCCGGCATGCTGCAAGCACAGAGCAAGCAGGTCAGTGGGCAGGGGAGCTCACTGCATGCAGGCAGTGTGTGTGTGGAGCCTGGTGACTGAGCCCTGGTGCTGGCCAGACACATACCTGTCCATGTTCCTGATTTGGTTGTGTAGCGCCAGGAAGGACACGGGAGAGTCGATGGCCTCACGACTCTTGGCACAGAGGCGCACAACTTTCAGCCCCGTCTGGTGGATCTTCTCGGTCAGCTGATCCACAGCTATGTTGCTTGGAGCACAGACAAGCACAGGCCTGGAACAAGAGGTAAACATCTCAGTGCTTGCCCAGAGAAATTCAGTGAATGTAATGAACCAAGGCTTTCAAGAGGCAGTGGAGCCAGCCTGGGTCTGTGACTACAAGTGGAGGTGACACGGTGCCCAGGAGCCATGGCCCTGGCAGTCAGGGGTGCTGCTCCATTGGCTTTCAGATCCGACTCCTGAGAAGTGACACCAATGAGTAAGTCCACGCCCCACCTGCTGACCATGCTATGGGAGCTTTAAGGGTTCTAAGAGCCCGGCATCGCGCTCATGACATCAGCAGCCTAGTCTCTAAAGCAATCGTCAAGGCCACAATGAGCCAGGTTCCCAGAACACAGGGCTTCCGCTCTCACTGCCCAGCCCCGTGTCTCCTACCCATTGCCTTGCCGTGCCAGGTGGTAGACAATGGTGGCTGAGGTCACCGTTTTCCCCGTGCCCGGCGGGCCCTGGATCAGACTCAGAGGTCTCTGCAACACAGTCTTCACAGCATAGACCTTCAAGTACAGACCAAGGTTAGGAGCGGTGGTGGCCCAGAGACCCTTCCACAGGACCCGCAGGACCCACGCACGCCCCTCCCCGCACTCCGAGAACCTGGGAGTGGTTGAGGTCAGGCAGCCCTTGTGCTGTGAAGCGCTTCGGCAGCTGGCACTTGATGATCACATCCTCCACCTCGTGGCCGAGCAGCTTATGGTAGATGTAGCCTGACACAGAGGTCTCATCCACAGCAAAGGTTTTCAGGGCACTCTGCATCCTGTGGGGACAGCACGGGTCAGTACCAGGTAGTTGTGAACCATGTCCCTGGCCACCAGGACCAGAGCTCAGAGTCCCTGGAGGCAGCAGGTGGTGGCCCCTACAACAAGCTGGCATTGTGGAAAGGAGTGGACATACCTATCAAATGAGGTCGACTTCCAAACAAAATCCACCTGGAAATTATGGGTCACCTCCACGGGTGCACCCACACTGCTGCGCAGTTCAATGGCGATCTCATCGCCATAATCTGGGCGTCGAGTTAAGTTTGCTTCTTTGTCCAAGGCCAGATTTCTCTTTCCCAGGAGCCCTTTGTTTATGGTCTTATTTTTAATTTTTATTTTTAGTGGTACTGGGTATTGAACCCAGGGGCATTCTACCTCTGAGCTATATCCCCAGCCTTTTTACTTTTTATTTTGAAACAGGGTCTCACTAAGTTGCTGAGGCTGGCCTCAAACCTATGATCCTCCTGTCTCAGCCTCCCAAGCATTAGGATAACAGATGTGTACCACCACGCCTGGCTATTGGTTTATGGTCTTTAAATAGCACTTACTGGGTTACTTAGGAGACCTTTCCTCTGCACCAGATGCTGACAATGTGTAGAACCATCACACCAGAGACCAGGGTTCATACTGACAGCCTCGGCCTCCACAGTGAGCTCACAGTGCTTCCTGCTGAGGGCTCGCATGCGTATACGCACACACACAGACATCGGAGCAGGCGAGGGCAGCAAAGGTTTTTGGACCAGCACCCCAACTGCAGACACACCCACAGCCAGGGCCCCGTGCACATAAAGGATACTGTCAGGGACCTTGATGACGTGGCCGATCCCTTTCCATAGGGGTGCCAGGTCCCCTTTGTACCGCAGGCATATCTCATCCCCCTGCATGAGCCGCATGTCTTGCGGTGAGAAAGACAGCAGGGAGTTAGCACTTTTAACACATGCCATGGCTTCCACCACAAACAGTCAAATAAAGGGGTACTTTACAAGGGCAGAACTAGGAATTTTATGCTACTAATGGTCACAAATATTTTAAAACTTAAAATCACCTCTTAACCAAATTATGACTAAATCCTCATTACCAGAGTCAGTCTTGGGCAAAGTGAAGTAGGCGATTCTCTTCTTGTTAAGGCCCAGGTCCCACCTGACCGTGATGTTATCTTGAGTCTGAACACATGGAAAACAAGAGCCCGGTTAGCCTGCACATAGACACGGGTCTGGATGCCACGTGTCCAGCTCGCCCTGAGGCTGTGAACTTCCAGAAAGGCCACACCTGCGGCCATGCACAGTGACTTCAGGATGCAGCGAGTGGCACCCACGGCCTGAAACACCATCTGGGAGAGAAGCAGTCAGGAACCCCAGAACACACATACGGTGACCCATCCGTAGGACAGGAGGAGACCTCTTCCTGGGTCATGGACCATGAGCACTGGCTGTGAGAGAAAGAGAAGGTGGACAGCCATGCTGGGGGCTCCTGTTTCCTGGACATGTTCTTTGTGGGGACCTGGCACAAGGTCTAACTCTCGTAGCTGTAGGCAAAGCTGCAAACCAGACTGCAAGGGATTTTTGTTGGATTTAAAAACAGCAAACAGACTGGTGTCTGCTCCGATGGCCGGGGCACTGGCCATAGATCACTCCTGTGCCAGCCTGATCCATGGTCCCGTCCAGGTCCGGAACCTAGAGAGGAAAGCACCCTCCCCAACCTTAGGAGAGAAGAGAGAGAGGGAGAAAGAGAAAGAAAAAAAAAGGAGAGCCAGAGCACCCCAAGCCCTGCACACACATCACCTGCGACTCTTTCAGTTTCTTATCATAGTCGGCCTCCAGCTTGACCAGGGGGCCGAAGATGTTCTGGTACTGATAGGCGTCCTCATACCGCAGGAGTACGTGCTGCGGCTCCTCATCCACCCCTGGCTTTTCCAGGTCCTCCAAGGTGGCTGAGGGGTTTTCCTGTGAGAGGAGAACAGCAAGGGCTTGCCCCATTTCCACCCACAGGCAAATGAGCCAGAGCCCAAAAGGAACGGAGGACAGAGTGGGCCCAGGAAGGTTTTAGGGAGTGCCTGGTGCTACTCGGCCAGTGAGCAGTATTCCCTGCAAGGTGCACAGCCAGCCCTGGGGATGGGACTCCACGCTCCAGGCCTAAGCCGGGGCCCCGCTGGCATGGGGCTGCCTGGGTCTCTGCTGTTGTTCCTAACCTGGCAGGGTTCTGGCACCTGCATGGCCATGAGGCTCTTCCCTTGGTGACCATTCATTCCCCTTAGTGAGCTCTACACTGCTGGGACAGAACAGTATCTGGGAACAATGAAGAAACTTGGGCAACTGGAAAACTAAAGTGGAAAGGTACCAGGATAGACAATGCTTGAAAATATCCTGACTTACACTCTAAGTAACACCAAGATCTTATTGCTGGGCACAGTGGCTCATGCCTGCAATCTCAGCTACTCAAGAGGCTGAGGCAGGAGGATCATAGGTTGCAGGGTCAGGGCCAGCCTGGGCAACTTAGCGAGACTCTGTTTCAAAATAAAAAATAAAGAGGGCTGGCTGGTGGTGTAGCTCAGAGGTAGAATTCCCCTGGGTTCAACTCCCCGTATCTCAAAAAAAAAAAAATCCTATTTAAGATTTCTGGTTAAATGGGTGCTGAATTAATATCTCTAGCCTAGCCAGTAGTAGAACTAACTATCACAAAGGCAGTGGGGAGTCACCGTGAATGTGCAGTAGGTACAGGACCCATTCCTGGCCTGAGAGTCCTCTCCTCTGCCCCCACCTCCTCCCTGCAGGACAGCTGCTCTCTCAGTGTTACTGGCATCCACAGCCTTCCTGACTGCATGGGTGTGGGCTCCTTGTAAGGCCAGTCCCTGAACACCCCAACACCCCCTCTCCTGTGCCCACCTCTCCCATCCGGATAACAGAGCTTCCCTTTTCCAGGGCCAGGTGGGTTGGTCCAGTGCCCTCAGGCCACTCTAGCTCATCCTCCCTCCCGTTCCTTCCAGATTCTGTGGTGATCTCACTGGGTCCATCGGTTTAACGGGAAACTGGCTCAGTGGGACAGGCAGATCCACATTCTCTGCGGCTCACCTTCCAGAGCTCCTCCAGCTTGTTGATCTGCTGGGCGGTAATCTGCCGGGCCCGCAGCTGCTCCTGCTCAGAGGGAATCTTGACCAGCCAGGACAGGAAGCACCGGTCCTGGATCAGGGGCTGCCACTGAGAGCTGTCCCAGTTGATGTCCTTGAGGCTGCTCTGGCTGGCACAGGGCTGCCTGCAGGGCCGAGGCGTAGAGAGCCCAGCGTTAGGACCGGCCCCACCCAAGGAAGCCATCCTGCCTTTTACAAGGTGGTCACGGTCCCTTTCAATTTAGTAATAAATGGCATCTCCCCACGCACTTGACCCTCAACTCTAAAACTCAAAACAGAATGTTTTTGCACGACTTTCTATGACTTAAGCTGAGCCACCCAGGAGAGTTGATCTCCGCACCCACCTGCACAGCAACACCACCACCGAGTCGGCCTTGGCCGGGATGAAGCCCAGCAGGAAGACATTGCGGCATCCACAGTTGTAGCACTCCAGCACCGTCTCCCCCAGTGGCCCGTCCTTGTGCAGGGTCACCTCCTTGCATTTTGCCCTCACAAGGTGATTCACAATGTGGCTGAAACCAGGAAATGATGTGCAGTTAACACCCAGAGTCTGGCTTTTCACCACTTCCAATTCTCGGGCCCCCGTTAAAAGTTCCGGTACCAGTCACGGTCCATTAGCAGAGGCAGTCACACCTCATCCATCTGGCCTCCCCGGGGAGCAGCCCTCCCCTGAACTGGCTCCCCACTGAGCACAAAACTCAACCCCAACTTCAGCCGCCTTTAAAGAAGACTTCCTTCCCTAACATAGTTCAGAGCCCTTGCTGCCGCCTTTTTCTTCTTCTTTTTTTTTTTCAGTTCCCGCTTTTCTTTTTTTTCAGTACTGAGGATTGAACCCAGGGCTACTCTACCACTTAGCTACATTTCCAGCCTTTTTATTTTGAGACAGGGTCTTACTAAGTTGCCAAGGCTGGCCCCAAACTTGCAAGCCTCCTGCCTTTGGTACTGCAGGTGTGATCACAGCATAGGGTTTTTCTGCTTTCTTTAACCCAACCCACCAGACTCCCACTTAACTTACTGCCAGGGCCAGGCTGCCACCAGGATAGTGGAGGGTTCCCCGCCTGGAGACATCACCACCCTCCTCTGCTGAAAGTCACTTCTCAAGGCCCCTGTGCCTACTTCTAGGAGCCATGGCCCCTCTTAACTACTGCAGGCCAGGAAAACTGGTAACTGAACACACCAGGAACCAGAGCACAATAAAATAACTGCACAAGGCTCAGGCCACTCTAGGGGACCGTGGCTCCCCTGCAGTCCTGTGTTGTACTCTGCACCATGCTAAGCCAGCCACACCTGGGGCCTGTTGGCGTCATCTAACCAGGGCTCCCTGTGTCTCCAGTTGCCCTGAGCCTTCCTGTTGACTGTTCTGAGCAGGTCGCCTACGGTCCCCAGACCTTTCTTACTATTCCCTCTCTCTCTCTCTGGAACATCCCCACCCTCCTACCACCCGAGCTTTAACTCACATGCCACCTTATGACCCTCTCTTGCTGCCACAAAGCTCTCCGGCTTATCTAACCAACAACGGCCACTCTTGGTATCCTAAGAGTCCAGACTCCTCTGGGAATTTTACGAGAAGCAGCGATTCCCTGTGGCCAATGGCTATGCCCGCCTGGCCCTACCACGCGAAGCTCCCTGAGGGCAGGTGGCTGCCCATCACCTTTTCTGCCAGGCCTTGCACAGAGCTGCAATGCTGGCGGCTTGAGCCTGTTTTCTCTTGGAGGCCCTTTGCTTGCTTCCCAGTTCTTGGCTGTGCTGACCGGAAGTTGGGGTTGCCAGCTAAGAAAAGTTTTTGATTGCTTTTCCTGCATGAGAGGAACTCTTGTCAACACAACAACACTTAAATTATCTGGGATATCCCGAAAACGGGGCAGTCTTGGTTACCCTGAAGATGGTTTTCTTCTAAAATCTCTTGAAGACACCAGTCCCTTCCTTGCCTTGTCCCGACACCACACTGCTAGTGACTTACTCTAGAGGGAACGAGACGTGCCTGACCTCTGCTGGGTCCTTGCTACAGGCAGGGGAAGCCTGGGAGCTTTATGTAGATGCGCCCACCTGCCGGACCTTGTCACTTCCTTTCTCCAAACATGACCCCCAGAAAGATCCTGCTGCCTTGTTGGCACCTGGGAGCCGCCCAGCAGGCCTCTGTGCACTGCTGTCCAGCAGAGAGTGAACCTGGCCGGCCAGCATGATCACTCTTCCTCCTGAAACCCGGCACCACACTGGGAGGATGCTCATCTTGTCCCAAACACAAAACAAGGGACCCTGTCACAGCTGCTGCTGATCAACAGCAGGAAGGGAAGCCCAGCACTGATGGTCAAGTGAACTTAATTTAATCCGATGATTCAGGATCTGGCCCGAATTAGCCTCAGGACTGCTCTGAGGAGCCAGGCCAGAATGAGCCTTCTGAGGAACCGGCTCCCCTGGATGCCCGCGGCCGCCCTGGGAACAGCCTCCCAGTAATGAAGACCAACGGGCGTGCCAGCAGCTCATCTTGCAGAGAAAGAGAAATAAAAACTGGGAATGAGAATTAAGCCAACCCTACTTGCATAATAAAAAGAACCACAGAGAATAAATCAAGGGTAAATACATTAAGGCATTCACACACCACCATCTGTTTCAAGTTAAACCAGTCACAGAGGAGGAAAAAAACCAGGTTTGTTAGCCTGATTTTACATTGCGCTCCACTTCAACATTTCCATAATTTACACACAAATCTGAGCACACCACTGATTAAAGACACATGCACGGTTTGATTATCTACCTGCCAGAAGTATTTCCACGGCCGTTACAGAACCACTTCTTGCTGGTATTACAGTAAACCACGCAAGCAGGATCATGTATTCCGCAGTAACTAAAAGAGTCCAAACATCAACAGTTAAAGTTGGAAGGTTGCTCTCTGGTTTTAATTTGGCAGGACGTAAAATTCCTCTTACAAGATTTTCAAGTTTTTCATTAAGCACATATTCAAATCCAACAATCCCAGTAACTAAGGCACACAGGTTAACTGTAGGCTCCCAGACATGGGAAGGCCGAAAGGCCAGGTGGGCAGTGGTCTCTCAGTAGGGGTGGGGCTCCCAGACCCCGGGCAAGGCCACCAGCAGGTGAGGGGGCTAGAGCCCAGAGGCCTGAGGGAGGCCTCAATGCCCAAGGCTATTCTAAGTTCCTCCCCTTTGGTCTCAGGTTTCCAAAGCCCCAGCTCTTGCAACTCTGTGGGCACAGTGAGCCCTGGGCTCCAGCAGAGGGCGCCGTGCTCCGGGGAACTCAGCACAGACGGGGCGCCAGAGCAGAATGGAAAGCAAAAAGCACCTTGGGAGGACCTGGCCCCCAACCCTAGTCCTGGCCTGGGTTTTTGAAAACCAACACAGCAAAAACACTGGCTCTGCACAGAGTTCTGCTTGTATATAAAGCCAAGAGTCTGTCTTATGCCAGAATGTGCTGCAGCTAGGAACCCTCTCCCCACACCCCCAAGCACTCCAAGGTGAGGGGAGGGGAGATGCCCCCCCATCTCACAGTATGGAGAGAAGGGAGGGCCAGGGGCTGTGCTGCTTACCCCTGCAACTCACAGCTGAAACACTACCATGTTCATAAAAACATTTGTAATTTACAATGAACAATGAACCAAAATCAAGTGTCATCCGTGAGATGGAGGAAAGAGCCACTCTGTCCAGAGAGTTGACCTACAAGCAGCCAAAGGGGACTGCAGGGGTGGGCATGGTCATGGAGGGGAGGCATGCCCAGTGCCCAAGCCTGCCCCGACTGGCCAGGTACCCAGTGCAAAAATTATTTTATCTCTTTTGGTCTTAATTCCCTCATGTGTGATTTACAAAAAAGCAAAATAAGTCCAAACATAAGGGATGGCCCCGTTGGAGACAAGAATTCCAAATTTGGTCAACATGCAGGTCTATACACGACTATTCACTTCCAACTCTCCTGGAACGTGAGTGCACCAGGGAGGCAGAGCATCTTAAGAATCCCACAGCAATCCCTCTGTGGTTCTTGCTGCTCTGCTTACCCGCCAACCCCCAGCATTCACTCAATAGCTAACGCCCCCCCACCAACAGGGTACAGAGAGCCCACCCTCTTCCACCAGCTCACCTGCAGGCGTGAATGGGGAGGTCCTTCGTGTAGTAAGTGTCTTCTTCATCCTCCTCGAAGTTCAGCTCCGCCAGCAGCTGGCTGGTCTTGGCCACACTATCATCCACAGCCCCATTCTGCAGGATGCCCTCAGGTCCAACCTACAGGACAGCAGTGTCACCCATGGGAGGCCAAAGAGCCCGGAGGCTCTGGGGTGAGGTGCTTAGCCTGGTTTGTGCTGAATGGACTCCTCACACTCTTCCTTCCTATCAAATCCACCATCAAAATCAGCCCCTGAAGCCTAGAGCATCTACCCCGCCCACCACCATGCACTCAGTCTGACCCTGTCTGGTCACAGAGCCAAATCCATGGCCTACAACCAGGATGCGGAGCAAAACACTTAGTTCCCATGATGAGGGCCACAGGAGCCAGATTACTATTACAAAGTCACTTGGCCCCACCCCAGAACAGGTGCATAGCATGAGCCCTGAGGGCCGGGCCCAGCACAATGAAGGCTCTGGGAGCACCAGCAGTGCTGGCTATTGCCCCAGCCATACCCACTGCCACCTCCCTGTGCCCAGGAAATAGTCTTCAATTGTGAAACAGAAACTGACCGTTGAGAACCTTCCTCAACCAGGCCATACCCTACACTCTTACTCCTTATAGCAGCAAAAGCCAACAGAGAGCGATTTTAACCAGCCTGTAAATTGCACAGGACACTGCACTGAGGTCACACCCTTGGGGACATACTGACTCAGCAGGCCAGAGCAGAGCACTGTGGCCTTAGACCACAGGTCTGCCACCGCCCTGCACCAGGATAGTCAGGAAGTACAATGTCTCAAGGTGACAATAGAACACAGTGGTGGTGCACAATGTAGTCCAAGAAAGAGTTTACGGGAGCCCTATGCAGATGCTGGTCTCCAACCCCTAAGATGGGAGCAGAGGTCTCACACCCCCATCACACCCTGGGCAGCGGGGGAAGCCAGAAAAGTGAAAGAGGGGCCTCCCCCAGCCATACCCCGTCCACAGAAGCAAAACAGGACCCCCATGGGCACCTGGCCTGACCACTGCTCCTCACCAGTCAGAGGCTCTAGGGGGCAGAGGATGAGGAGATCCCTAGTGGACATTGTCAAGGCATATCTGAATTTTTTTGGTGGTACTAGGGATTGAATGCAGGGGCATTCTACCTCTGAGCTACACTACTCAAGCCCTATTTTTATTTTTTTTAATTTTGAAATGGTTTCACTAAATTGCAAAGGGCTTCACTTAAGTTGCTGAGGCTGGCTAAGAACCTGTGATCCTCCTGTCTGAGCTCCCCAAGTCCTGGAATTACAGATGTGCCCCACCATGCCCTGCGCATTTGGATTTTTTTAGGAACACCTGTCTGTAATGTGCTTGGCCCAGATTGCAAAACCATCTCACTCACTGTATGGCATCATGCTAACATACTTTTTTTTTTTTTTTGGTGGTGGTACTGGAGGTCGAACCCAGGGGTATTTTCTACTTCTGAGTGACATCCCAGCCCTATTTTTTAATTTGGAAACAGGGTCTCATTAAGTTACTGAAAGTCTCACTAAGTTGCTGAGGCTGGTCACAAACCTGCAATCTTCCTGGTCTCAGCTGACTGGGATTTCAGGCATGGGCTACCATGCCTGGCTCTAATATACATTTTTAGGAGCAACCACAGAGTTAATTACATACTTTGCTTTGTTTGAAAAAAAAAAAAAAGTTTCACCAGGTGCGGTGGCACATGCCTGTAATCCCAGTACTGGGAGGCTGAGGCAAGAAGATCCCAGGTTCAAAGCCATCTCAGCAAATAGTGAGATTCTCATCAACCAAACGAAACTCTGTTTCAAAATAGAAATAAAAGCCGGGTGTGGTGGCTCATGCCTGTTATCCCAGTACTTGTGAGGCTGAGACAGAAGGATCACAGGTTAAAGGCCAGTATCAGCAATTAGCAAGACCCTGTTTCCAAGTAAAAAATAAAATAGGAGCCGGGCGTGTTGGCGCACGCTTGTAATCCCAGTACTTTGGGAGGCGGAGACCAGAGGATCCGGGTTCGCGGCCAACCTCAGTACGCATGCGCGAGCGATCTATCGCGCGTGTTCTCTCTCTCTCTACCTAGTGAGGCCCTCCGCAACTTCGTGAGACCCGGTTTCAAAAATAAAGCATAAAAAAATAGGGCCGGGGGTGTAGCACGGAGGTAGACCCTACGTTCAATCCCCAGTACCGCAAAAAATATAAATAAATAAAACAAAATAAAATAGGGCTGAGGTGTAGCCTGGAGGTAGAATGCCCCTGGGTTCCACTCCCAGTACCATAAACAAACAAACAAACAAACTAATGGGCTGGGGTGTAGCTTGGAGGTAGAATGACCCTGGGTTCAATTCCCAGTTACTAAAAGAAAATTTTTTTTTTCAAAGGGGGGAACACCAAAATCAACATTTGGTTTTTTTACTTGTTTGTGGTGCTGGGAATGGAACTCAGGGCCCTGTGGATGCTAGGCAAGAGCTAACCACTGAGCCACATCCCAGCTCCAACTTTTGAATCTTACTGTAATGGTGACAGTACTATCATCACAAGGACCTCTTGTGAATCCCTGATCTCTTTCTGAAAATTGTGACAAAATACATATAACACTATTCACATCACAATCATTTTTTTGTGTGTGTGTGGTACTGGGGATTGAACCCAGGGGGTGTTCTACCTCTGACCTATACCCCCAGCTACACCACCAGCCCTATTTTATTTTTATTTGGAAACAGGGACTCATTACTTGCTGAGACTATCCTCAAACCTGTGATCCTCCTGTCTCAACCTCCCAAGTACTGGGATTACAGGCTTGCACCACCACAGCTGGCCTCTATGTTTTTTTTATTTTGAAACAGGGTTTCAATAAGTTGTAGAAGACCTCACTAAGTGGCTGAGGCTGGCCTTGAACCTGCAATCCCCCTGTCTCAGCCTCCCAAGTACTGGGATTACAGGATTGCGACACCACGACTGGCTCATATCTTAATCATTTTTTTTTTTTGCGGTACCAGGGATTGAACCCAGGGGGGTTTCACCTCCGAGCTACACCCCCGGCCCTATTTTTTATACTTTATTTTGAAACTGGGTCTCAAGAAGTTGCGGAGGGCCTCACTAAGTAGCTGAGGCTGGCCGTGAACCCGGATCCTCCTGTCTCCGCCTCCCAAATACTGGGATTATAAGCGCATGCCATCACACCCGGCATATCTTAATCATTTTAATTACACATTTTAGTGCCATTCTATGTATCTCCAGAACTTTTTTATCCTGCAAAACTGAAACTGTCCCCATTAAACACCTATTCCCCATTTCCCTGCCCCCCAGCCAAAGGCAACCACCATTCTACTTTCTGTCCCTTTGAAGGTGACAACTCTAGGGACCTCCTATAAAAGGAATCAATCAGAAGGTACTTGTCCTTTCATGTCTGGCTTATTTTACTGAGCATCAAGGTTCATCCTTGTGACAGCATGTCAGAAGATCCATCCTTTATTTAAAAAAATTTTTTTGTAGCCAGGCGTGGTGGCGCATGCTTGTAATCCCAGTACATGGGAGGCTAAGACAGGAGGATCCGGGTTCACAGCCAGCCTCAGTTACTCAGTGAGGCCCTCCGCAACTTAGTGAGACCCTGTTTCAAAATAAAGAATAAAAAACAGGGCTGGGGGTGTAGTTCAGAGGTAGAATGCCCCTGGGTTAAAAAAAATTTATTTTTTGCGGTACTGAGGATTGAACTCAGAGGTACTCTGCCTCTGAGCTACATCCCTAGCCGTATCTATTTATTTTGGAATAGGATCTCACTAAGTTGCTGAAGGCCTACCTAAGTTGGTGAGGCAGGCCTCAAACCTGCAATCCTCTTGTCTCAGCCTCCCAGGTGTGTGCCACTGTGCCCGGCTAGAACTTTCCTCCTTTTTAAGGCTTAATCACTCTACTGCATGGCTCAACCACATTATGTTTGTACTTCAGCATACAAAGGTCTCCTTCAATTCCTTGCCTCCTGTCTCAGCCTCCCAAGTACTGGGATTACAGGCATGTACCAACATGCCCAGCTTCGTCCATTTTTTGAATTGGGTTGTTTGCTTTCTTGCTGCTGAGTGTGGTTTGAAATTCTAATAGCTGGTCATTCCTTTCCACGTAACAATGCCACTCCCACCACTCAGCAGTGTCAGACCAGTCCCTCTAAATGGCTGTGCCTGGGTACACACAGCATTGCTTCCTTTTCTTTTCTTTGTGGTACTGGGGATCGAACCCAGGGGCATTCTACCTCCCAGCTACAGCACCAGCCCTATTTTATTTATATTTTTGAAATAGGATCTCGTTAGGATGAAGAGTCTCACTACTTGCTGAGGCAGTCCTAGAACCTGTGATCCTCCTGTCTCAGCCTCCCAAGTACTGGGATCACTAGTGCGTGCCACCACGCCCGGCTCACAGCATTGCTTTCTGAAGCACACAGGTGGGCAGGTGCTAGAGCCTGGACCTCACCTCAGGGCAGGGAAGGAGGCATTAGGAAACATGCCACAGGGAGAGGGGAGAGCACACACTAAAAGGGGCTGTGGCTGCCCTGCCATACAAGACCAGAGTGGTGTTGACATTTCCAAATGACTGGATTAAATACCTAGCGACAGCCCCAATTTTACTTCTTGTCTCATGAAGCCTAGAATATTTACTATCTATTCCTTTAAGAAAATATTTGCAGAGCTGGGCGTGGTGGCGCACGCTTGTAATCCCAGTACTTTGGGAGGCGGAGACCGGAGGATCCAGGTTCGCGGCCAGCCTCAGCTCTCTCGCTCTCTCTCCCTGTCTGTCTGTCTGTCTCTCTCACTCTCCTTAGCGAGGCCCTCTGCAACTTCGTGAGACCCGGGTTCAAAATAAAGTATAAAAAATAGGGCCGGGGGCGTAGCGCGGAGGTAGAACACCCCTGCGTTCAATCCCCGGTACCGCAAAAGATCGGAAGA
>PVJS01027254.1:0-26385 GCA_004027185.1 Glis glis | reverse complement strand
GTAGAGAGAGAGAGAGAGAGAGACAGGGAGAGAGAGAGAGAGAGAGAGAGAGAGAAAGAGAGAGAGAGAGCCGAGGCTAGCTGCGAACCCGGATCCTCCGGTCTCCACCTCCCAAAGTACTGGGATTACAAGTGTGTGCCACCACGCCGGCATTAGTTTCTCACATTTTACATTGCCCTTCCACGATCCATCTTTGACTTTGTTATCACGTTTCTCTCATTTGCTTCACATTAAATCTTCTTGAGGGAGTGGTCTACACTCACCATATCTGGTTCCTTGCCATTCTATTTCTTTAACCCAGTCCCATCTTGCTTCTGCCATCATTACTTCTCTAAAACCAACTAATGGGAACTTGAGTGAACTCTCTCGCCATTGGCTGTTACCCTCCCTCTTCTTCTGGTTTGTGGGATACCACCCTTTCCTAATCTTCCTCCTGCCTTTTTATATCCTATCTATTGTCTATTTGTTTCCTGGTTACTTCCCTATCCTACTTTTGGTTACTAGATTTCTCTGCCTGTTGGTCCCAGGCCATTTCCTTTGTCTACACATTTTTTAAGCTTGTCAGTATATTTATTTTCACATATAAATTTTCATATCTTTATTTCTTTTTTTTTTTTGCAGTACCAGGGATTGAACCCAGGGGCGTTCTACCTCTGCGCTACACCCCCGGCCCTATTTTTTAGACTTTATTTTGAAACCGGGTCTCACGAAGTTGTGGAAGACCTCACTAAGGAGAGAGAGAGAGAGACAGACAGACAGACAGACAGGGAGAGAGCTGAGGCTGGCCGCGAACCCGGATCCTCCGGTCTCCGCCTCCCAAAGTACTGGGATTACAAGCATGTGCCACCACGCCTGGCCCTCTTTATTTCTAAAATACTTTCATTGGTACATTGTAGTCTCACATCATAATGCAGTTGTACAAGGATCTCATCTGATCCAAGTCTTTAAATGCCAAGAGATGAAGATGCTCCTAAATGTATAACCACTCACTGTATTCTTCCCCTTGTTACAGTTTAATACATACCACTGCCTCTTTATGCTTTCTCATTGGATATATTATAGATATGTCAAATTTGCATTTTCAAAAATGTATCCTTCCTCTCCTTTCATGTTTCTCCCCAAGACTTTCTCATCTCAGTAAATGGCATCCTTACCCATCCAGCTACTCAAGCCAAGAACACATGACTCAGCCTTGACTTGCTCCTTTCTGTCATTCCCTACATCTTATCCTTCAGCAAGTTTTTCCATTGTGTTTCTCAAATATATCTTCTTTCCTTTGTTCAAGAGAACCAGCATCAGACTCTTGTTAAAGTGTATTCAGATTACTCCAATAAGGAAGAGAGATTCCAACATATACTGTGATCTAACATACAGCTAAGACAAAGGTGACAGAGACTTTTGTGTGTGTATGCTTTAACTATTATTTATTTATACTTTTATTGATGCATTGTAATTATACATCATGGTGAGATTCAAAGTGATACAAACATATGCACACAGCATATGTTTTCCTTTGCATCCCACCCCACTTCCCCATCCCTGTGCCCATTAGTGGAATTGGTAGTGATACCTTCATATATGGACATAACATTATTTGAACTGTTTCCTTTAACTCCTCTTCACCTTCATCCCCAGTCCCCTTCCACTATTCTATTGGTCTCTCTCCTCATTTATCTGAAGTCCTTTTGTTTCTTATTTTCTCTCCAGCCTCCACATGTGAAAGAAAACATAAGGCATTTGACTTTCTGAGACTGACTGATCTCGCTTGGCGTCATATTCTCTAGTTCCAACCATTTCCCTGAAAATGGCACAATTCTGTTTTTATGGCTGAGTAAAATTCCATTGTGTTTATAGATCTATTTTCTTTATCCATTCCTCTATTGATGGACAGCTAGGTTGATTCCATAATTTGGCTATTGTGAATTTTGCTGCTATAAACATGGATATGCATATATAACTATAGTATTCTAACTATAATTCATTTAGAAAGATAACAACACTTTTAAAGGGAAACCAGAGAGGAAATAAAGGGTTTATGGAAAAGTGAAAAGGGGGAACAAAAAAGGGGTTGGGGGCTATGAGAAAATGGAATATTGCAGAAGGCAAGAAGTGGAGAAATACTAAAAATTGTTTGGTAATGTGGGTTGGAACAGTGTATGTACATTTTGTGGTTTGGCAGTGTTGTATGTCATCTTTAGGGACATGGTCTACTGCAGGTGAAAGTCAGGTTAAAGTTGGGTCAAGTGTCTTAGTACAATGTTTGGGCAAGTTCTTCATGCTGTGTTGGAGTTCATAGTTCACACCCCCTATGCTGTTACCTCCTTGTCTATCATTTATCATCTAGAGTTTTGAAAGAACCTCTTCAGTGATCTTGCAGTTACACTTGCCCAGATTATATAAAGCCATATTTTTGTTATCCCAAACCACAATGATATACCCCTTCAGACTTGCTAGAATGACTATCTAAACAAAAAGACAGACATGGACAAGTGTTGGTGAGGGTATGGAGAAATTGGAACCTTCATACATTGAGAATTTAAAATGGTACAATCACTTTGGAAAACCATTTGAAACTTTCTTAAAATGCTAAACATAGAGTTAGCATAGGACCCAGCAGCTCCATTCCTAAGTATCTAACCAAGACAAAAAAATGTGTTATGGGAAAGAAGAAGAAGAATAAAAAAAGTACCCAAGTGTTATTCCTTATGGATCACAGAGGGGCTCTGCTTATTTCAGACACGTAGGACAGGATGATGTAGCAGCCACCATTCCTACTAACAGATGTTAGCTGATATTTCAGAGGGAAAATATAACTGGCTGATCTTATATCAGCAATTAAGTGGTACACATTACTTCTACTACACTTTAGAGGCTAGAATTAATCACAAGGCTCCATCTAGCACAAGAACAATGGAGGGCAGTCTTGCACATGCTTTGGAGGTGCAGAACCAGAAATTCTCAGCAAGCAGCAGTAATGAGTGTTCACTTCCCCACTCCAGGGCGGGCACCCATGATGTTCCCTTGGCCTGATAGGTTTTCTCTTCATCTGTGTGGAAATCTGGCTTCCTCTCATCCTTTTAGGTCCTAGAACTTCCCTGAGAGAACATCTGTAACAAGTGTGTCCCAGGAAGTGCCTCTATATCTTGTCTAATCCTTTGAACTCTTATCCCATGCCCCCAATATGTTACTATAACCCTGTTTATTCCATCATCTGAAATTGGTATATTTATTCCTTTATTTTCTTACTAATTAACTCTTCCCACTAGAGTGTAAACTTTTTTGAGGCTGTAATTTGTATTCTTCCCTGTCTTATTCATTCCCGAATCCCCAGCACTTAGAGCAATGCCTAGCAGGCTCATAATAGAAAATCAATAAATATTCATTAAACGAATGAATTAACATGCTTTCTTACCTCTTTAGCATTTTTCATGCTGTTCCTTCTTCCTCTCTTTCAAGCAAAATACTATGCATTCTCCAATGTCATCTACTCTATAAATCTTTCCCCTAGTCAAAGATAATTTCTAACTCAACCATATTCTCATAAAATTTTACTTAGCCCTTTTTTTATACAAGACACTCTGCCTTATGTCTTTGTAGTTATAGGTATGCCTCTCTACTCTTTCCCAGCCCATACTTTGAATTAGATTTATGTGGCCATAATAGCAAGTAGTATGCCTTATAAGTATTTTATATCACAGTGTCTGGATGATTCAACAAATATTTGCTAGACGTATGTGTCCCAGGAAGTATTCTAGGTACTGGGATACAGTCGTGAATAGCCCTTATGAGATTTATTTTCTATTGGGGAAGACAAGACAACAAACAAATGAATATGTAACAATTCAGGAGTTATCAGCACTGTGCAGAAGATGAAAGCAGGATAACGGGGATAGACAGTGAAGAGGGAGTAGTTAATTGAAAGAGGTTGGTCAGAGAAAGCTTTTCCGATATGTGATATTTGGATAGAGGTCTGCATGGAGTGAAGATGCAGGCCATCCCAACATCTGGGAGAAGTCAGTTACTGGTAGACTGGCCAGCATGCATAAAGGTCACAAGATGAGAATGAGCCAGAAGAAGGCTGGTACAACTTGGGAGAAGTGGGCTGGGGTAAGGCGAGAAAGTTTTGGGGAACCAACCTTTCTATAATGCCTCTTAAGCCAGGTAGTGGGTTTGAGTGTTGTTCTAAGTTTTTTTTTTTTTTTTTACATGGCATTAGTAGATTTTGAACAGATTAGGAAGGTTTGAAACATCAACTCAACCATCATTCCATCTCCTGTGTAGAGAAAAATTTGAGGTGAGGGCCAAAGTAGGGTCAAGAGCCGGGCATGGTGGCGCACTCTTGTCATCCCAGTACTTGGGAGGCTGAGACTGGAGGATCCGGGTTTGCGGCCAGCCTCAGTTACTTAGTGAGGCCCTCTGCAACTTAGTGAGATCCTGTTTCAAAATAAAGAACAAAAAATAGGGCTGAGGGTATAGCTCAGAGGTAGAATGTCCCTGGTTTCAATCCCCCGTACCACAAAAAAACCAAACAAAGTAGGGTCCAAAAAACCAGTTGAATTATTTAATGGACCAGGGGAGAGAAGAAGGTAGCTTACATTAGAGCAGTAGTGCAGAAATGTGGGAGAAGCCTGAAGGTTAGTATGCTGCCCAAGGATGCAAGAAAGAATTTCGTTGGGGTGGTGGTGGGGGGATTATATAAATCAATGCTGCTAAAAGGTTGAGCAGAAAGAGGATTGGGGTTGATAGGTGTCAATCTGGAGGTCACTGGTGAGCTTGGTGTGTGGTTTCTCTGGAATAGCGGAAGTACAGACAGAGAATAGAGACTTGAATGGAATTATTTTATTACAAAGAAGCATATAAATGGGAGGAGGAGTTATAGTGTATGAACAAATTATTATTTAATGGAAAAAAGTTTTATTTTCAAGAGAAACACAGAGGAGAATATATAGAAAGGAACATATTAATTTAGAATTTTTGGTCATTCACTCTAACCCTAAATGGGAACTTGAGGGGGTCTTCTTTCTCTGTTCCATCCACACTTCTCTTCACCCCATAGAGGAGAATGACCTCCCCTGTGGACGAGGGACAAAATGAACTCCAAGTACCAGTCAGGCCAGCTAGCCAAGGGTAAAGGTTCCAGAGGGACAGTGGAATGTTCTGGAGCAGAGGTTCCATTTTTTTAAGTCTCTTTCTCTCTCTCTCTCTCAACTATGCTCTCTTTTCCATGGTTCTCTTTTCCCCCATTTTGGGTTTCTTCCCAGTGCTTTTGAAGTTTTCTTTCCAGAAAGCTTATTGCCTAAGCTAGAATGCATTGTTGCCTATGGAGAGGAATGGGTAGAAAGAGATAAATCAAAACAATACCAACAATACTAAGCGAGTCCACTACCACCACTCCTACTCAGTACAGTTCTTGAAATTCTAGCTGGATCAATAAGGCAAGAGGAGGAAATTAAAGGGACACAAATAGGCTGAAAATAAGTGAAATTATCTGTTTTCAGATGACATGATCTCTACCAGAAGACTTCTAGAACTGACCAACAAATTCAGTAAAGTAGCCAGATACAAAATCAACTTAGAAAAATCAGCAGCTTTCTTCTACACCAACCATGAATGTACTGAAAAAGAAATCCAGACAATTACATTCACAATATCCTCAGAAAATACTTAGGAATAAATCTAACCAAGGAGATAGACCTCCACAGTGAAAATTATAGAATAGAGAAGAAAAAAATTGAAGACCTTAGAAAGCCTTCCCATGTTCTTGGATAGGCAGGGGCCATGTTACCAAAAGTGATCTACAGATTCAATTGCAATCCCTATCAAAATATCAATGCCTTTCTTCACAGAGCTAGAAAAAACAGACCTAAAATTCATATGAAAAAACAAAGGAACCAGATAGCCAAAGGAATTCTGAGCATACGTGAAAGCTAGAGAGAAAATAGGAAACATAAGGCACTTTAGATAAATGAGAGAGATCGGTAGAATAATGGAAGGGAAATGGGGGAGGGAGGTGAGGAGGGGAAAAAGGAGAATTGAAGAAGGAAACAGTTCACACAGAGCTCTGTCCATATATGAAGGTGGTTCTACCAATCTCATTAACATGTATGGGGAAGGGGGTGGGATACAGAAGGAAATACACCGAGTGCTGTGTGCATGTATGCTTGCATCGCTTTGAACCTCTATACGATATACAGTTACAATGCACACACATAAAAATAAGCAAATAAAAACTCTCATTGGTTTAAGTAAAAAAGATAAATCAATTCTTTCTGTTTTTTCCCCTCAATATTTTTTTTCTCATCAAAGAAGACCTTAAAAAACAAGATCAGGTTGTGGACTTGGAAGACAAATAACAACAATAACAAGAAATCATTTGTCTATTTTTAGTTTTTACCAGGGAAAGCAGACTGCAGCAACCTAAATCTGGCCTGCCACCTGTTCTAATAGATAGGGTTGTATTGGAGCACAGCCAGGCTCATTAATTTACATGTTTTTGGTGTCTGCTTTCCTACTAAAATGATAGTATTGAATAGTTGTGAGAGTGTATGGCTGTAAAAGCCTAAAATACTTACTTGCTGGACCTTTATAGGAAACCTTTGTAAACCCCCTAGTTTATACTAATATTTCCCAAAATGTGCCATCAGGGACTGTGCCTCATCGGGATACCATGAGCACACAGTGGTGGAAAACTTCTGGTTAAATGAGGTTAAGCAAATTTGTTCACTGTGAGACTTTGCAGAGACTTATTTCATTATTCATTGTGAGTCTTTAAAAGGGTGAAGAAGTACACTTTGTAGATTTAAAGATGAACTCATGGGGAAATAGGATGGGAATTATGGTTCTGAATCTCAAAATATGCCCATATCCTGGATTTAAAGATACCTCTTCTTTCTCTGGACAAGAAAAAAGGAAAAAAGGGGTGAGAATAGGAATATCACTTTATTAATAGCTGCTCATGTGTCCAATACCCAAATATAGGGCTCTTTATTAACATCCATGGTTGAAACATAAAACTATAACTTAAGGCATAGAAAGGGGCTTCCTCTTTCCCCCCTATTTAAATCTTGGAATATTACCATCTCATGCAAGGTTCATAGATAAAGGAAGTTGAAGGTTGGAGAGCAGTATGGTAGGACTGCCATGCCTGCCCTGGTCTAATTTAGGTGCTTAGAGGAGGTAGAAAGAAGACAGAATGACCACAGCCTCATCTGCTCACTTAGAGAAGCATCAGTCTCTAAGTGGAAGTGTGACAGAGGGCTCCAGTCCTAACTTACACTTTTAAGGTACAGGGATCAAATCCAATCATAATCCCCCCAGTCAGTGGACTGATATGTCTCTGATATGCCTCTCCTGCTTCTTTGCTGGTGATGGGGACAATTTAAAAGCATGAGCAAAATGGTAACAGAATGCTGTAGTAGATCCTTTCTCTATAATTTTCTGATTGTTCCTTGACTGATCTGACTTCATTACCCATTGTTTTTTCATAGAACTTGTGGGGAGACCAACCTTTTCAGAAACACTCTTGGAATATATTGGCCTAAACCAGTGGTTCTCAACTTTAGTAAGAATTGCATGGTGATTCTTAATGACAGTTCGTGTCTCCCGAGAGGTTCTATTTCAGCAAGTTCAGGTGCAGTATTTTATTGGATTACCATGTGGTTCCAAAGCAGGTGTCCCACTGATCATAACGGGAGAAACAATGGTCTTGATATTACTGGGAGAAGCAAAAGGAGCCCTGAAGCTGGTGCCCAGTCTTGCCCCACACAGCAGAGAGAGCCGGAGTAAAATTCCAGGCTGGGATATAAGCTCCAGTCTTACGCTGAGATCATGCCATATAACTTCTCTGTAACCTTCTGTTACAGGTTGTATTTAGAATGTCCCCCAAAGCCTCATGTGTAGGCAGTGCAGCCAGGTTTGGAAGTGGGACATAGCTGGAGGAGGTGGGTCACTGGGAGCACGACCTTGGGGGCTGTATCTGTTCCTGGATGCTGCCCCCCTCTCTCTGCTTCCCTCCACCATGTGCTGAGTGTGGTTTTTTTTCTCCTCTGCCATGCCCTAAAGTCCTGTTGTCAAGCCATTCTGCTACCATGAGCTGGTTGACCATGGACTGACTTCTGCAACCTCTGAAATCATGAGCCCTAAATAAACCTTTTTTCCTCTAAGTTGTACTTGTCAGGTATTTCGGTCACAACAAGGGGAAAAAAAGCTGACTAAAACATCCTCTGACACAGATAAGGAGTTGATCTAGACTTGTAGTTTGAAATATTGACAAACAGAACATTCAGAGACATGACTAACAAACTGGGCTTAGGAAACTGAGAGTTCTATAGACTACAGGGGCCCTTTGTAAGTCAGGACCCACAAGGGAAATGATATTTGAAGGAACTGGGGGAATTAGACTCTAGAAGGGATAACATTCAGCTTTCTGGGTTATTTGAATTTGCTATCTAGAAAGTGGTACATCTCTGTTTTTGAAAATCACTAATATTAAGGATGGTGTAGATTACGTGAGGGATCTTGCATTGTTTGCAGACATTTTTATACGTGAAGGCTTCCCAAACAACTCAAAAAAGAGTTGTCTGAAAAAAGAATGAGCTGCCCTGGTAAGCACTTAATTTACATAACTAAAAATATGTAAGCATAAGATAAATGGTAGAAGGAATTCAAATATGTCACTAGATCTAGGGCTCTGAATTTTAAATTTCTACACTTTAAAGTCCTCACCCCTTTGAGTTCCTGTTATCATTGAGTACTATTTTTTATGACAATGCCAATTTTACATTTTATTTCTGTAAAAATAACATATATGTCCACTTGGGGGTAGTAAAGTATTTTTTTCAGTGTCTCTAGGGAGCCTTTCACATTTTCTCTGCCAAGTACATTAGATGTGAGTAAAAACAGTACCAACTAGATGTTTTGCTGTTTCTTCTACTTTGTAAATAACAGCTTCTTACAGTGCATAAATAAACACAGTAGAAATTATGGGCAACCAGATTTCATTTCCTTTACTTTTTATTTTTTTCTATAATGCCCAGAGAGTTAAAATATATAAATCAGCAGCAGATATACCCAGTCTGAAGCTGAATGGCATTTGAGTTAATTTTATGATGATAGTCCAATTGTATTCAATTAAATTCATTTCAATAAGATGGTCTCAAGATGGTTTGAACATTTCTGGGTTACAGAGATATGCTAATACTTGAGTTATTTTCCTCCTCTTAAATTATTTTAAGATTATTACATTTTTTTTTACCACAGCAAGAGTAGTTTAACAAATTATACCAACACCTAGTGGTTTTAGACAACACACATTTATTATTTCACGGTTACTATGGGTGAAGAATCAGACATGGTTTAGCAGGGCAGTGACTCAGGGTCTTTCATGGACTTTTAAGGTGTCCACAGGGGCCGCAGTCACCTGGGTTTGACTAGGGAGGATCTGCTTCCACGCTCATTGGCAGCTGATTTCTCAAGAGAGAGCTCTTAGAAAAGGCAGAGGGAGAAGGAGAGGGAAGTGAGAGAGAATGCCCAGGAAAGAAGCCAGAGTTTTTTGTAACCTAATCTTTCATGTGATAGCTCACCATTTCTGCTCTAGTCTACTTGTTAGAAACAATAAATAAGCCAGTCCACACTCTAGGGGAGGAGATTTCATGAGGATATGATTACCAAGAGGTCATTGCAAGGGATCATGTTACAGGCTACTTACCATAGGTGTTCATTCTACAGCTACATGACTAAATTATTTCTCATTTGAAAAATTACTAAGGCAATATTCAATAGCTAATCAGATTTCCATTTTATGGGCAAAGTAACCAGAACGTGTCTTGCACTGGTAGTTAGTTGTGTTAGTCAACTTTGCATTGCTATGACAAAATGCCTGATAAAATCAGCTTAGAGGAGGAAAGATTTATTTTGGCTCACAGTGTCAGAGGTTTCAGCCCATGGTCGCTTGGTCCCATTGCTCTGGGCCTTTGGTGAGTCAAAACATCATGGCAGAAGGGTGTGGTGGAGCAAGGCTGCTCACCTCATGGTGGTTTGGAAGCAGAAAGACAGAGAGAGGAAGGGGCCAGGACAATATATCCTGTCCCAGGGCCCGCTCTCAGTGATCTATTTACTCTAACTAGGCCCCCCCCGCTACAGTTTCCACCACCTCTCAATAGTACATTCAATTCTGAGCCCATCAATGGATTAATCTATCCATGAGATCAGATCCCTCATTATCCAATGTCTCTATTGAAGCCCTACCTCTGAACGTTGCTGCATTGGGGATCAAGCCTTCAATACATAAGCCCTTTGGAGAACATTCCATATTTTAACCACACCCCCCGTAGGCAGGGCTCTAGTCCTTCTGCGTGGACCAGCAGCAATGCCTCAGGAACCCTGTGCAAGTCCTGAATCTTGATTTCCATTTCAACAAAGAGAGACAGTTTGGCTGTACTCTTTAGCTCTTCTAGTATGGATATTCTTTTTCAACAAACAATCAAATTCTATTCTTATGGATCCAACTCTTTTTTTTCTCAAAACCAATTTCTCAACCTCAGCCTTATTGACATTTTGGTTTGGACAATTATTTGGGGGGAGGGACACTATCCTGGCTATTTTTTGACATAGCGTGTTGAACAGCATCTCTCAGATGCCAGAAGACAGTCAAAAATGTTTTCAGTGGATGGGGTGCAGCTGAGTGACAGTGCTTGCCCAACTTGTGCAAGGGCCTGGGTAAGATCCCCAGCACTGAAAAACAAAAAGTTTTCAAACATTGGGGACCATGGGTCTAGGCAGATATATACTTAATCAAACATGCAAAAAATGGTTGCTTTTTCTATGATATATTGATTTTTTCTCCATTAAGAAAAAAGCAAATTAATACACAGGGGTTAATAACTTACAAGTATATATGGCCTCTGACTTCTGGTGGTAAGACTTATGATTTTTCACCTTTACAATGGTGCAAAACTGTTATTCAATCAGCAGAAACCATACTTTGAATTTTCAGTTTGGATCTTTTCATAGGTTCGTGATGTGTGTTTTGATCGTCTCTCGCAGTGCTGGGCAGCAACCGTAAGCAGCAGCTTCCAGTCAGCCACGAGGGTACACAATCAACTCTACGGTGCACTGTGTTGCAACATTATGCTGCTTGCTAGGTTAGGTAGAGTAAATGCATTTTTTGACTTATGGCATTTTCTTTTACTTTATTGGTGCATTGTAATTACACATCATCGTGAGGTTTAAAGTGAAGCAAACATATGCACAGAGCACTTGGTGTGTTTCTCTCCGAATCCCACCCTACTCCTCATTCCTTCTTCCCCATACATGTTAGTGAGATTGGTAGTAATACCTTCATATATAAACATAGCATTATTTGAACTGTTTCCACCCTCAATTCCTTTCTCTCCTCCTTATCTCCCTCTCCCAACCCCTTTCTACTATTCTACTGTTCTCTTTCCTCATTTATCTGAAGTCTCTTTTGTTTCCTATTTTCTCTCTAGCTTCCACATATGAGAGAAAACATACAACCCATGATGTTTTGAAACTGGCTTATCTCAGAATAATATTCTATAGTTCTATGAATATGACATCATTTTATTCTTCTTTATGGCTGAGGAAAATTTCATTGTGTGTATAGATCACATTTTCCTTATCCATTCCTCTGTTGACAGACACCTGGATTAGTTCCATAAGTTAAATATTGTGAATTGTGCTGCTATAAACATGGATATGCATGTATCACTATAGTACTCTGACTTTGATTCTTTTGAAAAGATACCATGGAGTGGTACAGCTGGGTGTTATGATGGTTACATTTCTAGTCTTTTGAGGGATCTCCATAGTACTAATTTACAATCTCGCCAACAATATATAAGAGTTCCTATTTCTCCACATCTTCACCAGAAGTTATTATCATCTGTATTCTTGATGACTGCCATTCTGTCTGGAGTTAGATCAAATCTCAGTGTAGTTTTGATTCGCATTTCCCTGATTGATAATGATATTGAACATTTTTTCATGTACATTTGTATTTCTTATTTTGAGAAGTGTCTATTCAGTTCAATTGTGCATTTTTTTGTTTGGGTTATTTGTTTATTTTAGAATAAAGTTTTTAAAGTTCTTTATATATTCTAGATGTTAGTCTTCTATCACAGTAGTAGCTGGCAAGGATTTTCTCCCCTTCTGTTTCAACTTACAGTGGCTTTATTAGGATACATTAGCTTTTCTGGTTCTCCGGCTTTTACATTTGAATTGGAACCTCACCACCAGCTCTTAGGTCATCAGGTTGTAGGCTACAGATCTTGAGACTTATCAGCCTTTATAATCATGTGAGTCAATTCAGAATTTATGCTAAATTTCTTTCCATCCATCTATCCATCCACTCATCCATCCATCCATCCACCCATCTATCCATCCCTCCATCCCTCCATCCTACTGGTTCTGTATAATACAAATACCATGGAGATTTATAATAAGAGAAAAGATGGTCATGGATGACTTCTCATGGAAAAGAGTTGAGAAATAGCAGGAGAGGAGAATTTCAGATAGGCCACAACTTTCCTAGATACTATGTCCCAGGACTTGGCACTTTGTGACATTTAGGAAGTTTCTCTATCTGCCACAGGATCCTCCTGTGTTCATCCTCAATTCCTGGACTCGCCACCGACAACGTGTCCTCCTTCACAAACTTGAATCAGGCTCCTTGGAGCTCTCGTGTCATTTAGACCTCTCCTTGGACCCAACTTTGCCTGGTGAGTCCAATTTTAGTGAATACCTTCTGATAAGATAGTTTAAAGACAATTCTTCCTACCCTTGATAGCCACTCAAACTTCTTTCCCCCATCCTTTATCTAATCAAGTCTCTTTCCCCTCCAATACCTAACCAAGGTCCTGTAAGTACTTTTGTACTTTCTCCCTCACCCTGTTCTATGAATCCTCACTTGTCCAGGTCACATTCAGAGTTGAGTCATTGTCTTTCCCTTATTGCAGTAGCCTCTCTCCCTTACTGCAATCACATTGAATCAAGTCCTCCTTGCCATTTCTAAGTGTCCAATGCAATTTTGTTCTTTTACACCATTATGAAATGACAGCTCCAATAGGTGAAAAACAAATTATAGACTAGATTCCTAGACTTTCAAGTTGAGACAAAGTATGATTTGAGATTTTTTTTTTTTTTAGATCTCAGAGTGAACCATCTCTCTGGTTCTGGTTCAATCCTGGTTACCTAGGCATGTTTTAAAGCCACAGCTTTCTACTGTCAAGAATTGGTACATATGCAGGGAATACAAACTAATTTAAAGCTAATCAAATTAGAGAGAAAACCTGTTCATGAAATGTCCTTTTTTATTTTATTTATTTATTTTATGTTTTTATTGGTGCATTGTAGTCTCACATCACAATGAGTATCAGTTTGGTGTTAACATACATGCACACAGCTCTTAGTGTCCCTCCCCCCCACTTCCCCTCTCCCCCCCATGAAATGTCCTTTGATGGGGGTTCAAAGAACAATATGATACTTCGAAGAATTGCACCGCTTTTTAGTGATGCTAATTATACAGGCTGCCGGTGCTCCTCATTTTTCAGAGGTAGTGATGTACAGCAGGAGCCATGGTCTAGATATAAGAAAAATGAGTCCCAACATCAACCTGTCTCTCTCAGGTCTATTCTGGACAAACCACCTTTCAGTTTGAGCAGATTTGTAGCTAAACTCTGGAGATATACCCTTAGAATCAATTGAACTAAACCTCATCTTCAGTATGTATTAGCTGAATGACCTTGGGCAAAATCACTTATCGGTTTCAGTGCATTTTCTTCTATTGGGTGGAGGTCATGATAGTGCCCATCTCTTAGGATTGCTGGGAAGGTTAAATTAGATTATGAATGTATTATGAAAGTCTAAATAAATGTTACTGACATGAAAAGAACGGTCGGGCTAGATAATATTGAAGACTCCTTCATTTTCTCAATTTCTGTAAATTCCACAAGTTATATTGTAGTTCAAAAGTGGCTGTGTGTCTCCATTCAATCAGAGTTAAGAAAAGATGATAAAGCCAGGCATGGTGGTGATGCACACCTGTAATTCCAGTACTTGGGAGGCTGAGACAGGAGGATCACAGGTTCAAGGACAGCCTCAGCAACAGTAGTGAAACTCTCAGCTACCTAGCAAGATCCTGTTTCAAAATAAAAAATAAAAAGGGCTAGGTGTGTAGCATGGAGATGAATGACCCTGGGTTCAATCCCTAGTACCACACACACAAAAAAAGACTAGATGATGAAGAATGCATATAAAGTTGCTTTCAGTCAGTGAAGTCGAATACTTACAGGATCAGTAGATTAAATAGATTGAGGATAAGGATTTACTATTCTCTGTGTTTTTAAATTTTTCTCAGTGACAGCCACTTTGTAGATATTTAGTATTAGCGGGGGGAGGGGTGGGTAGATAGAATGTAGCATGTGTACCAGTGAAGAATGGGTATCAGGTCAGACTTCTTGCCTTTCAGTCTCGCTTTACTGACTTCTGTTAATGGCAATCTCTTCAAGCCTTGGTTATCTCATCTGCATAATGGGAATTGTTATAAAGTTTACTTGTTCAAGATGCTGAACACATCACCCCATATCTTAATAAGTGCTCAGTTAAATAACAATATACAATGTAAATTTGACATTGAAGTTCACAGACATGCTATAACTAAAACCCCATTTCTCTGTGTACTAAACATAGTGTCACAGTGAACCCTCTGGGGCTCATCTTCTTGTTTTTCATCTCTGAGCTTGGTGTCTACACAAGAGTGATCACATGAGCTGGATCCTTCGCCCTCTGTCTTCTAATACTGAGAACAAAATCTCAGGCACTTCATTTCCCAGATGACAACAAGCCAAAGGCCTTCACAAACAATTAATATGCTTAACTGTTCTTAGAAGCCTGGGCTCCTTGTTTTGCTGACTTCCCCATCATAATATTGATTAAACTTTCATATAACAGAAAAACAATCTTTAACATATATATCAACGCCTTCATTATTAATGAAATCCTAGCATTTCATGATGGAATCTTAGGCAGCTTGTTTATTTGGTAGAAATGAATAATAATAAAAAAAATGCCTGACAAATTTCCTAGTGCAAAGCTGACTTACATCGTGCATTTGAATGTTACCTGAAAGAGGAACATTCTCTAAAAACTATGAACAATGTGAAATGGTCTTAAAATATATGTTCATGAAATAATAAGTAACCATTCCTATTTGTCATTTTTCTACAAACGATTATTACAGTTCTCCCTAAGTGGCAGGCACCATCCTAAGAGTATTACAAATAGCATATTAACTTATTTAAAACACACACAAATGGTGTTATAGTTATTGTCATTTTCTCCATTTTATAGTTGTGAAAACTGGGCCACAGAGAGTTTAGGTAACCTGTCCCAGGTCACACAGCTAATCATTGTCACAGGCAGGGTTTGAACCCAGGCATCTGTCTCTAATATTCATGTTCTTGACTACTGTGTTGTGTGATCTGTGTTAACAATTTAGTGGGGAGTAAATGAAGAGGGCAGTATTTACAGATGACAGACTGAGAGGCTGTGGTAGTGATATCAACAAAAATAGACTCACACGTAGAGTCCCTGTAGTGTAATTGGGAGCTCAGGTTGGGAGTCAGCTAGATCTGGATTTATTTTTTTTTAATGTGCTTTTTATTGGTGCATTATAGTCTCACATCACAATGGAAATCAAATTGATATTAACATACATGCACGCAGCACTTGGTGCCCCTCCTACACTCCCCCAACACAAAATACTAAGATTGACATTGATATATTCTCATTTGTAAATATGGTCGGTGGTAGAAATGCCATTAATGAACTTCATTCTTCCCCTTCCCCTTCCCTTAGTTCAGTTCCCTGTCTTCACTGAGGCTTATCTGGAGGCCCTTTTGTATCCTCCTTACTCCCTAGCTTGTGCATATTAGAGAAGACATATGACCCTTCTCTTTCTGTGATTGGCTGATCTCACTTAACATTGTTTCCTCCAGGTCCTTCCATTTTCTTGTAAATGATGTTATTTTGTTCTTTTTTATTGCTGAGTAGAATTCCATTGTGTGTATTTCCCACAGTTTTGTAATCCATTCATCTGTTGATGGACATCTAGGTTGGTTCCATAATTTGGCCACTGTGAATTGTGCTGCTGAAATGAATAGACACTTCACGAAAGAAGAGATACAAATGGCCAATAGATACATGAAAAAATGTCCAACATCATTAGCAATCAGGGAGATGCAAATCAAAACTACTCTAAGAAATCATCTAACCCCAATTAGAATGGCAATCATTAAGAAGTCAAACAACAACAAATACTGGCGAGGATGTGGGGAAATTGCGACTCTTCTACACTGTTGGTGGGATTGCAAACTAGTGCAACCGCTACAGAGAACAGTGTGGAGACTCCTTAGAAAACTGGGAATGGATCCACCATATGACCCAGATATACCACTACTGGGTATCATACCAAAGGGATTGAAACCAGAAAACTACAGTAACATATGCATACCTATGTTTATAGATCTGGATTTCTAGCTCTGCGCCTTACTAGATGGTCATCCTTAGACCTGATTCTTCACCCCTTCTGGTAATATTATGCATCCCAGCCTTTGTGGGCCATAGCCTCATGATGAGTGGACCTTACTCCTAGGCCCCCTAATTTTGGGATTGGCCATGTGACTTGCTGACCTGGTTGAAGTATATACCCCGAGTGGCCAGAGAGGCTTCCGTAAGCACCCCAGCCTGGGAACTGTCCCTGCTGACCTGCAGAATCCAAGTGAGACATCAGTACTTTCTGTTGCATGTCTCTGGGGTTTTGCATGTCATTGTCTAATTTTCTCCAGTGTGGAGTGAGAATGAGCCTTATTCTCTCAACTGTAAGAAGATGATAACAAATTTCTCTCTTAGTGGAGCTATGAGGATTTAGTGAGCTAGCAGTGTTCATGAGCATTATGAAGTAAAGCTATATCTGGTCCTGTTATTAAAGAATTGGTAATAAAGTCAGAGTCTATACTAAAAGGCTCAACATATACAAAGGAAATCATGAAATTATGACGATATTCCTTCTGTTGGGAAAATATTCAAATAAGCAAGCTCAATGGGAGACTTGTTAAAATCTGTTTTCATAGTACACGTTTACTCACAAATCATTCTATGTGTTAACGTGGCTTCTTAGCATACAGATATTTCCTAGCTTTGAAAAGAATGACTTGCTTTTCTTTTTGAATAGTCTTTTGTTTTTTAATCAGCTTGGCCTACCATTCTAACTTACTAACTTCACAGTGTATGTTTTTACAATGGACCTATGTTAGTGTCAAGAAAATAATTTAGGTGTATTCAACAATTCCTAGCCCATGTGTACATTAGTTAAAACCTCCCAATATTGGCATACCTTGAAAATGGTTCCAAAGTATAACATACATTTGTTTCTCAAGTAAAGTCTAAATGTCATTTAGTGATCTAAAAAAGGGATATGGGGGAAAAATAGGGGCTAGATTGTTTGAGTGAACTGACCCTTGATGTTAGCTTGGCTTGGCTACCATAAGCTACTGTAACCTTAACTTTCCTCACAATGTTTTCATAATGCATTTCCACAAATAATAATAAAAAATTCCAGCCAAGTAGAGAAGAGCATGGAAAATTTGCATCTTTTTACAATGATTCCTGTGGGATAATTAAAAACAGATGTATATGGAAGATAGCAAGTAGCTCTGTTTCTATTTTGTGCACTAATATTAATGGACAGCATCCAAGAATAATGCTTCCACTCTAGGTTAATTATGAAAAGCTGATGAGGCTTTCATGACATAATTAGCATGCTTTAGGCTATTTTATCTGGTGATTCTGGGTCAAAAATCTGGTCCATTGAATTTTTTTTTCTTGATGAGTTAACCACAACTTTAAGTGGTCCATAATTATAACAGTGTTACTGAGCATTTATTCTAAAAACAAATCACAAACATTTCAGCAAGATGGCAGAGTGCCAGCTCATTAATTGCTAGTGGTGTGCTGATAAGCTAACTCTCTGGGGGGGGAGAAAACCCTGATTCAGAAATTTTTAATTTCTGTGGTCTAAATATTTCCACTGTGACTGATTTCAAGCTTTCACTCATTTGACAAGAGGCTTGAAAAATCCCTCAATATTTTAATCATATGTTTTTGCATGCCAGTCTGGGCCAGTCATCAGAACACCACTGCATAGCTAATATTTATACATACTGGATTTGTATGTTGGAATAATACTGCTATTTAGTTATTCTGCAATACCTTCATTCAATTAAAACTCTTCTATCAAGAAAGCATCTTTATATAATACTAAGAACACTGTACAATAGTGGTTATAGTCATTTGAGTCATAGACCTTTTAGGAGATAATCAAAGCTATAAACCTTTTCTCCAGGAGGGGGGAAAAGTATATAGTAAGAATTTTGAATACAATTTCAGTAGATTTTTGGATTTCCTGATATTTGTTTATTGGTCTTCGATTAAGAATCTCTGCTGTTTCTTCAAGTTGGAGAAACCAATTTGGCAAGCAGCATTCTGAACGCCATTGCTCTAGTTCACTAAGTTTGTGAATAACCAGAGGGCTCAAAAGTGACTGTCTCATTGCAGAAGAGTTAGAGTGCCAATGTTTTATTGCTCATGTTTACTAGCTGGTCTCTCTATCATTAGTTTAAAATTTGGAGATCACAAGGAATTCAGGAAAGGATCATGAGGTCAACCATTAATAGCACTAAACAATTTAGTTTCTTTACTTTGTTCTGATATTGTGTGAAATATTCCATAACTCTAAGGTTTGTGACATTTCAATTTTCATTTTGAAATCCATACTTCCTCTATGGATATAGGTGCATATGTGTACATGGACCATTTTTTTTTCTTTTAAAAGTTACCGCCTCCTGAATAGGTCAAATGTGGTCCTGAGTAGGTATAATTAAACCTCATTAGCTCCTAACTAGGTCAGAGTTGCTTTTTATGCAGTGCCTTAGTACTAGTATTTTTACTTTGTAGCACACATCACAATTAGATTTACAGCATTAATTTGGTGATGATTTTCTTTAAAATTTTTAAAAATAAAATTCTATTTTTATACTTTTATTGGTGCATTATGATTATACAACATAGTGAGATTCCAACTTGGTTTTCAAAAGTAATAACTTCTTCTTCTGGGTGTAAACATTCAAGGCCAGGAAATTCATAACCTGGTGTGACGCATGTCACCTGATGGTCACTAAGTGAAATTTGTTGAATGAGAGAATTAATGGAATGAATGATAATTTTCTATTTTAAATTTTTTAAGAGAAAAAAAATCTAAGCAAGGAGAAAACAAACAACAGTAACAAACCCCAAAGTGTTAGTAAGGCAACCACATTACTAGCTTTTGTTGAGCGTGTTTTCTTTTCTCTTTGTCTATGGACAACAGTAGCACTTTTAGTCCTGGTCACTGGGAGTTGATGTGAACGACAGCGGCCCTACCTACTGGATTCTCCTTTAGAATGTTTCCACTGTAAAGGGACAAAGGAAACCACTTGTCCTCCATTTCTGAGATTTGGTTTTGCTGAGTCTTTTCAACGTAATCTTCAGATGACCAGAGAATTATGTTCACCAACATAAAACCATCACCAAAGTATCTTGATTTGTTAAGGTAAGGTTGTAATTAATAAAGAATTATTTTTAATATTGAATCACTTTGAATATGACTATTAAGTTAATAAATGATGATGCCAGATACCAATATTCCAATTTATCAATGGTATTATTTATTCAATTGAGAAACATTTAAAGACTAAATATTAGAACTCACATGTTTTAGCATCAGTAACTCCATTCTTGCACCTGAAATATGGGAAACATGCCATTATAACCACAATGGACTAAATGACCAAGTATATTCCTGACAGAAACGTAATTTAGTCTTTTGGCTTTTAACATGGTTCTGTTTGGAACTGTTATTTGGCTCAATACATTGGAATGTGAAGCCAACTCATTTTACCACATATTTATTGAACATCTACCATTGTGATAGATATATTGCCAGGGTTCCGGTAACAAAAAAAAAAAAAATGAGCACAATATTCTTCATGCTTTTGACAAATTTAATGCTGGCAAAGCAAGGATATAAATCACTGAAATACAAAACAGAGTGGAAAAAACTGTAAGAGAGACAAATTGACAAGTCAGGTACTCTATCTATTTGAATAAATCGAACAAGGTTCCTCCCTAGAAGTGGCGCCATATTGAGATGAACACTGAAGGATGGGTAAGATACAAACAGATGGAAATTGGGGATAAAGAAGGCATTCTATGTACAAATATGTGCAGGTGGGGGAATCTGTGGGCCATATTTTCATAAGAAGAACAAGTAATCTAGTTCAAAAGGAATACATGTTACTTGTGGTGGTGTCATTGGAAGTGAGTCTAGGAAATAGTGTTTGCCAGTTTTATATGTGTGCAGAGTCCTGTATAGGTGACGAAGGATTGAGTAGGGAAAAGTCACAGGTTTGAGACCAGTAGTTGCCATTTAATGTGTCTCTATTCCAAGACAGGAGACCCAGAAAGTAGACAGTAGACATCAGAAATCCAAGTTTGGGCCAAATCATGGAAATGACCAAGTTTTTGTTTTCTGTGGTTTATATCTCTTCTCACCTGCCACCATGGGTTCCTCCCTCTTCCCATCCACTCTTCTCTAAGTTGAACTTGGAGGAAGGACTGAGGATGACGTGGAGACTGGGGAGCTGCGGGTAACAGTTCTCAGGAGCATTTACCTGTCATCGGGGGTACTCTTAAAGTGAACGGCCTCAGGACTCGGAGGACTCATGTCATAAATAGCAGTCTGTGGGGCAGTAGGATAAACTGAGCACCGTGGAGGAATACTGATATGGGCCTCATGCACGAAACTGCACCTACATGTCGTTCTTTGGGCTCACGGTGGCTGATAGTTGTAAGAGTCACAGCCTGAGTCAGAACATAGATGACTCAGGAGAAACTATCCCTCACAGTGGAAACTGCTCAGAGTGCAGCATCGCCAGACTCTACCCAGCATGCTGTCTTCGGGAACTAGAGAAGGGTCACAGGGCAGTGAGGATGGTGCACGGGTAACTAAAAGTCAGAAATTTCTGCATCTTCGACTCAGATCCAAGTCTGAGTTTTCACATTAAATAAAAAAAAAAAACTAGGAATAGTACATGAGTTGTAAGAGCCATTTTAACTCCCTACCCCCACACTGGGAGGCATGGACTATGGGATGTACCTCCTCGCAGTGCTGAGGTGTAGAGGGATACATGTCCAAGACTTCAGCCCTCCTGCGGGTGGCCCCGCTGATGGCTTCTTTCATGATGCCTGCTCAGTTCAGAAGGTCGTGGGGAGGTGAGAGGCGCAGATGGACTGCTGACAAGGGAACTGGGGACCTGCCTCTTCAGTCAGCTCCACAAGGTGGCACTCTGTCAGGAAGATGTTCCTCTGGACCGGGGGCTCCTGTGGGTGATCTTGGGAGTGCCACAATTTGCAGGAAGGAAAGATGACATTCCGAAATGCCGCCCGGAAGCGACGAGACAGTAGGTTATAGATAATGGGGTTGACAGCTGAGCTCAGGTAGAAGAAGACACCTGGAATATAGTGGATTAAAAATGTCATGCCAAGGAGAACTCGATTGAGGGGCATGTTAGGGTGAGGCATCAATATTTAACAAAGGCCTGTAATCCCTGTGGCTGCCTCTTTTGGGGGTAATGATATATATGAGACTTTAACTAAAAATACAAAATGCTCTGAACAGATCTATCACCTGTGCACTTCAAAATCAAACACAGAAAGATTAAAGAATCTTGGAAAAATTTAGGCTGGCATGGGATGTCTTTGAGACATTCAGTAACTTTCTTTGATCTCTCTGTGTTTAATTAAAGAAAATGTTCCCCTAGCATTAACAAGAGATGCATACGTATCACAGGAAAGAGAGACTCTTTTTCACATTGGAATTTTACTTAAACCTATAATTTGAAACTGCAAGTAATGGAGGAATGGTAAGTCACTGAAGGTTTATTCCCTCCCGAGATTCCCTATAATGCTGAAAAAGCTCTTCAAAGAAATATTCCCCTCTATTTTTTTCCCTACCTATCCTTTTCCCTTGATGGCTCTCCCACCTTATTGAATACTTGTATTTCACCATTTATTTTCTTTACCAGATGTCTTGCACACTGTAATCTTCCTGTTTGTGGCGCCCTCTTCCTTAGTACCAACAATTACAAAGGATGAGAATCCGAGCACCTAATTTCTGATCATGGCCTTGCCTTCTTCCATAGTTTTAGACCAACACCTGGACTTCAGTATCTTCCTACTTGTTAAAATGGTGAATAAAAATTCCAGCCTAACCCATTTCCCTGGATTACTGCAAGGATCAAGTCTTGAGAAACCATCCACAGAAGGGCTGAGAATTTAAGACAATTCATAGGTACTGTGGTCGGCACGTTCCTTGTTGGCTTTGTTAATAAAGGTCAGGACAGTCAGAGTGTCATATGCTCTGTGCACAGAATGGGCAGGGAGGAATTCAAAAGGAGACTATTACTAGATATTGGTAGGTAATTCAAGAAATAAGTACTGATTGAACTTTTACCATGTGCCAGGAACTTCAAGCACATTGGAAGGTAGTAAATTGAGATTTTGTTGTCTAAGGACCAGGAATACTGTTGTGGAGGCAAGATCTGTGACTATCCTCGATAATTAACCATACAACAATACCATACAATATCTGTTAAGAACAAACTATGAGATACCATCAGTCACGCTATGGCATTGCACATAAAGGCATGCGCACTAGGACCTTGATGATCATGAACGATTTAATGGCTGTGATTGGACTCTAGCCCGACCTTGAAATGAGTAGGAATGAGTTGAAAAAGAGTGGAGAGGGTGCTACAAGTAGAAGGCATAACACATACAAATGTGCAGAGTCATAAATGGTTATATTTTGCAGAAATCATGTGCAAAATGCTCTATTAACTAGCTTGATAGTCTTTTACTGGGGACGCTATAATCTGCAGGAGGAAGAGCTAAGCCGGGGCATTTTCCATAGCATTTAAGAGGTCTAGACTTCATCTGGTTTGCAATGTGGGGGAGTGGGAGATGGTATCTGAATAGGATAATGTCATTACTGAAGCCATAATTTGGAAATCTAAAAGTGGTTGTCTTGACCAGTTCACCCATCCAGCCTCAGGTGGACCTGTAGTATTTTCCACTTTGCTTGGACACTCTTTCTTTTCTCATATTAACCACAAGGATACGCTAAGAGTTACAAATATTTTTGAGATTCAGCCCCGAATGGTAAATGGTAGGACACAAAAGTGCTGATGCTCAGGTATGAGCTGTACCCGCAGCCTGCCGAATCCCAAAAGGGGGTAACGGAAAGTAAAAAACACACATGGTTTGCGGTATACAGATGTGTGGGGTTGTTTTTGCTCTGTGTGTAGGCGGGGTTTAACTCAAGCATATTGCTCTGATTATGTCTTAGATCATCCAAAAATCTCATAATATCAGCCAGTGACTAGCACAGGGGAGGGGACAGAAGTAGCGTGAGGAAGGTAGTCATGCTCCGGTGTGTTTTAGTGTGAAGAACCCTGAGCTTAGAATTTGATGACAGGGCTTGAGCCTCGTATTTACTATTCGGCAGCTGAGTGTCTTTGGGCAGGTCATTTCTTCTGGTGGAACTGTTTCTTTGACTATAAAATAGTTTATTACAACATTCACTTAACAACTTGTGATGATTATATAAAGGCATGTAGCATTTTGTAACTTAAAAGCTCTGTAGTGGCTGGGCGTGGTGGCGCACATCTGTAATTTCAGTACTTGGGAGTTTGAGACAGGAAGATCACAGGTTCAAGACCAGTCTAGCAACTTAGCAAGACTCTTAACAACTTAATGACACCCTGTTTCCAAATAAAAACTTAAATGGGGCTGGGGATGTAGGTTGGAGGTAGAATGCCCCTGGGTTCAATTAAAAAAAAAGCTCTATTATAGTCTCTCTTTCATTGCTTCTTACAATCAGCCCATAGTATTTCCAGATCAGGTATTATGTATTATTTCCCTTTTACAGCTGAGGAAACTTTTGCATTAAGGAAGCCCAGTGTTCCAATTCACTCAGAATATTCAAGGTAGAACTGGGGTACCAATCCAGCTCTTCTGACATACTGACTTTTCCACCACCATTTCTACCATATTCTGTGTTATTATTGACAAAAAGAGTTAAAGTAGCTTAAAAGCAGATCTTGATGCCCTAGGACCACCTTTGACTGGCTTGCATGAGGCCATATGAGATTTCAGGGACATGATGTTTACTATGTAAGAACAAGATCAATCACATGGACCTTGTAATGGAAACTACAGAAATCACTACTTGAATTTTTTTTTTTGGCCATAATCATCACACCTGGGGTTGAGTTTTACAAAAAAGTAGTCTCAAAAAATAGGCTACTATTTCTTTTGGACCAGTAACATACTATATATTTATATTGCGCCATCCTGGGAATTGAACCCAAGAGTTCTCTACCACTGAGCTATACCCCCAGCCCTTTTCCCTTTTTTGTTTTGAGACAAGGTCTTGCTAAATTGCCCAGGCTGGCCTCAAACTTGTGATCTTTTTGCCTTAGCCTCCTGAGTAGCTGGGATTACAGGTGTGCATCATGGCGCCCTGCCTGAGTCAGTCTTTGAATACAATTAAGATCCGGTGTATTCATGACAGCAGGGAAGATTCCCCATGATATTTTGCTATACTCCGGCATCTGAGCAAAATGAACAAGCTGCAGTTCCCCTGGCACTAGTGAAGCCACCACACCTGCTAAGCTTTTACCTGATACCACATGAATGAGGTTGAACACAGCAGCCAGGGACTCCGTCCACTCCTCCACGAAGCTGAAGAAGAGTCGGTCAATGTGGAATGGAGTCCAACAGATAGCAAATACTAAGACCAAGACGACTGGAAAAGGATGAAAAATGGGAGAATAAAAGGCAGAGTAAGGCAAGAACAGGAGTACGATGCCCACTCTGAGCCACCCATTCCTTCTACCAGCCTTCCCCTCCACTGTGGTTAAGCTATAACAGCCATAGACAAACTACATCCCAAGCAGCCTCAATACAGAATATCCAGGAGTAATAATTAATTGTATACGATCTAGGATCTGTTTTCTATATGATTGAAGAAAATCTCTTATGTAACATCAGTTTACTTTAGAACATTTAAACTAGTTCTGCATTTATTTCAAAGTTCTGAAAGTACTTTATTGTGGAAAATAAAGTAGGTTGTAAGTAGACCATTGGAGCCACCATACACTGGTGATGTAAATAAATGGTTGGGTTCAAACACTTGGTGTTCTTTAAAGTCATAGCTTAATAACAAACTGTTAAATGTATGTATGAGTTCATCTTGTTACTCTATAAATAATTATGAGTTTCTCTGAATTTGATCATTTAAAATTCTGTGATGGGTAGGGGAGAAGAGAAGAGAAGATCTAATGACCACAAGTATGCTTGTATACTTTACAAGTATCTTTTGATTGGAAGGGGAGGTATCTATTATATTATAAATTGGTAGAGCACAGAATTCGTTTCTTATTTTCATCTCTCAAGACAGAGATTGGTGCTTCTGTAGATTCTCTTTGGGGCATTTAAGCTCCAAAAAGCTAAATATGCATTTTTTCTTTTATGAAGTTGTGGAATACTTTCCTTTGCTGTTGCATGATGTTTGGGATTTGCCTAAACAATCTTATAGGGACCAGGGGAGAGATAGGAGTATAGATGAAACAAGGTGAGCACTGAGTGACGTTTTGAAGCTGGGTGATGGTACACGACATTCATTTACAGTTCTCTGTATTTGTGTACACAGCTGAAGTTTTCATAGTAAATAAGACATGTATGTCCTGTTGTCACTAAATCCTTGCAGAGTAAGTTGTCTAGCTGGATGGGGTAGTTTCAAGGATATCTGGTAACTTCTTCTGAGGTTATCCCCCTAGAAAACGTCCCCTATCTGCTCACTTCTGTCTAAAATTCCCTTTAGCAAAATTTTTTAATCCCTGATAGAATTGAGCCCCCTTTCCAAGGCAAATGCTTTATAATATATTTCATTACTGTGACTTTAATGTGCGTGAGCTTCAAGTCTTTTTGTGAGTGGATTATGATCGAAGAGAAAAGGGGAGAGATAGTGAAGACTGTAAGTTTCTTAACAGCAAAAATCAAGTGCCAACAGGGGCTAAAACATTACCACCAACATGATTCTTAGGACCAAAAGACCAACTTTAGCGATGTCACAGTTTTTAGTTCTTTTTTTTTTTTTTGCGGTACCAGGGATTGAACCCAGGGTTGTTCTACCTCCGTGCTACACCCCCG
>PVJS01027253.1:0-26384 GCA_004027185.1 Glis glis | reverse complement strand
AGGAGGAGGAGGAGGAGGAGGAGGAGGAGGAGGAGAGGAGAAGGAGGAGGAGAAGAAGAAGAAATAAACATTCTGAGAAGTTTCATAGTCATAGTTGGATGGATATGAAAATAAAAAAAATGCTACCATTGATGTAAATTAGAGATAAGATCTGCGTGCCTCGGTTAGTAAAAATTTATAATAATTCATTGAACATCTACTATAGGCGAAACACTATTTTCAGAAGCTACAAAATAATATAGAAATAAGAAGATTAAATTCTGGCACGGATATTCTCTGAAGTCTCTTTTGCTAGTTTATTCATTGAACATACAGCGTTTCTTACAAGACACTTTACCTACACACTGTAGAACAATATAAAGATGAATTGCTACTTATGTTCCCTCAATAAGTTCATTTCGCATCTTGGACTCCATATAATTAGAGTATGTACACTAGAAATAACAATAAAGGCATAAAGAAGTCCTTATCGTTATGTGAAAATATTGGGAATTTTTAACATTTTTGTTTACATTTCTTAGAACATACTTGAACTATGTGACTGGAGTTTACCCCATGAACAGAGGCGCACCAAGCACATGAGGCAAGCCTATGTTTTCTATCTGTGCACAAATAACTTTAGGACAGAAGTTAAATGTGCCAAAACCTAAAGTTCTTCCAGATGTACGCTTTCGCTGATTTCTGGAAGATTGTTTCATAGTGCCTTCTCGCAGTATGTGGACCATGTTATGAGATCTAGCGGTCACTCCACGCTTTTACAGAATTCATTGTGTTGACTCAAGCTGTCATTTGTCAGCAAAATAATGGTGTATATATCCTCTCATCTTTCCATGCTGCCTTGTTTATTTTTCCCCTAAGAGACTTTGCAAGAAATTTTTTATATAGCTTTCCAAATTCCTGCCCTCGTTAATGATTTTGTTCCTAAAATTGGAGAAAAACTCATCTAACCAACCATTTTAAAAGGCCATTTTCCCTTCAGTGACTTTTTACTTTTCTGAATTAAATGACGCTTGTCAGGAAAACCCTTCCTAGTATATAAAGATGAATATATGTTTTTCCAAGTGAACATAAACAACCCAAACTTTAATATTCTTGAAGTTTTATTGAGGCCTGATTTGAAGTATACTTGGGAGAATGTGACTCTTCCAAATAGAACCATCATTTACATTGAAAATTGGCCAAAAGGCCAGGTTGTTGGCAGAAATCATTTATTTGCAGTTGTAGACTGAAGGACATGATCTCTTACTGGCTATTAGAATCCAACCAGAGTTCCCTGAAGTTCATAATATGCAACTTGCTTCTTCAAGGCCGGGAAGAGAGTCTTCCTACACATCTGTCTGCTAGCAGGATGGATCTTAGATATGCATGTGTGTGATAATCATGGAATTGATATCCCATCACCTTCGCTTATTCTTCATTAGAAGCAAGTCATAGAACCCGCCCCTACTCAAAGGGAGGGGAGTACACAAACAGATGAACACCAGGAGGTGAAAAATATTGCAAGGTCACCCCAGAGTTCTTCTGCCATGATCCCATTAGAACTGAAATATTCAAAGTGACTTGGAGTTAGATATGTGTATCACTTTTCTGGAGTCTAGTGTCTTGAAGGAAGTTTGTAATTCTCTAAATTGATTTTAGTTCTCTTGTCTAAATAAATAAATAGGAGCCATCTGGGTCTGGTGGTATATACCTATTATCCCAGTACTTGCCTCGGCAACTTAGCAAGACCTTGCTTCAAAATTTTAAAAATTAAAATGTCTGGGGGTTTAGCTTGGAGGTAAAATATCCCTGAGTTCAGTCCCTAGTACCAAAAATAAAAATAGAAGCCATATAGCAGTTCTGGGGCAAGACCTGGGGACGCTATAGGACCCAGAAGTGTAAAAAGGATAAATGGGAGAGACATGTAATGATCTCAAGCACATTTAAGAAATCCAAAATCCAAAAACTTGGGTATCACTGGTAGTTGGTTTGTGCTTGCTTGTTTTGTGATTTATTTAACTTTGATTTTCCACAAATATTTGAAATTACACGTTTCATCTATCTATTTGAAGTTGGCTGTGAGTGCTGACTTTATTATTCATAACGACCATCCATCTTCTTCACTCAGTTCCTTTGCATAACACCTGAATCCTCTGAAGAAGTAAGCCTGCTTTTGGCTCCAGAATGTGAACACGGGGATGTAGCTTACCATCTGTCCTAAAATTTGTAAGCAACTTTTTGCCAAGACAAATATGGATTATAGGCAACAACCTGGGACCTTTCTGGTCGCAGAACAGTAAAAATAAAGGAACTCTTAGGTATTATTTTCAGTACTTTTTTGTTCGTAGTGTTTGTGGTAAATGAAAATTTGGTCCTTAATTGTGTAGGAGACAGAGAAGTGATCTGCATGCCAATGGCCGAGTCCAGACTTCAGAGACTTTGCAGTTTTGAAACTGATATTTATGAACATCTGCTTTTCCCCTATAAATTTTAATACGATTTCATCCTTTGAAACCTACAAAAACCCCAGGTGCTTCTTCAGTCTTTATCTTGGGGAACATTCTTTTTTTAAAAGTCTCCTTTTCCCCAATGAACACATTCTAAGTCACTTTTGTTAAAATGGCATTCCTATGTGTACCGTGCCTATTGAATGCTCTAGGAAGCTATTAAATGTTAGCAACCCAAAATTCCATATTCAGCATGTTGAACCTCCAAGAATTTCCAGTCCCAGAAAATAACCATACTAGTGTTAATAGAGAATGCTGAAAAGTATTCACTGCCAGTCCCAGCTTATGCCTTTCATTATTCCAGAAGCATTTATTCAACCTTGCTGTGGGACAACTCTAAGGAGCCGAGGTTACAGCAGCTGACATAACAGACGAAACCCCTGTCCTCATTGTGTTTATGTTCCAGTGAGTGAGAATGCTCACTACCAAGGATTCCCCTCAAATTTTCATAATTCCTTTCAAGTAGTTCATTGGAAAACAGGCTTTGCACTGAGCCTGCAAACCAGTGATGTTATTCATTCCTAATGTGGGACTAGACTCTGATGGCGAAACTGTGACCCAAGTAGATATTTGCTACTAGTATGTGTTCTCCAGGATCTTATAGTCTCACATACTTCTCACCTGCATGGAGAAATGTAGAAATGGGAATGAGGAGCTTTGGGACAGGATCTATGCGGACACCTGACCATTCTCTATTTAGATTCATGATAAGCAGTGCAAACATTGCCTGCATTACCCACTCCTGGAAATACCAAGAATTGTTCCTATAGGTGGACAAGATGAGAGAGTCTGGGCCGAAGGGAAGGAAATAAAATCACAGCTTTACCGAGGACAAACACCCCTACGTGGGTGCAAGGCTAGCGAAAACATCCATCCCTTTTAGGAGGAGCAGCCTTTTATAAGTGCAGCCCGGGCCACCCTGTAGCAAAGGATACAAGTTTTTACATGACAGCAGAGCCTCAGGAGGACAAGAGAGCTGTTTAATTTGTTTAGACTAATGGTTGGTTTTCCATCCATCTGCAGTCGAATGGAACCTCTGTCCTCAACCTTTTAAACAGGAGCACAGTGGCAGGGTGCCAAAGGGCATGGCAAAATGGACAGACTTCTTGGTGTGTCAGATTCTACTCAGCCATTCAGAGGGGGGAAGCTAATTAATTTATGGATAAATAACAAGACATTATTTTCCATTAAGACCAATAGAGCTATATCATGGAATAGAATGCAAAATTTGCATGCACTTTTAAGATAAAGCATAAGTCTAAAACAGTGCTGGAGCCAAGGGCTGAGGGATGAAGCCCATATTTTACATATGCCCTGCAAAGCCAACCTTATAAAAACAATATCTTGGACGTGAATAATTGGTTCTCAATTTTATATAAAATGTAAATAAAAGAGAAACCCTCCAGCAACATTTCCACTCAAAAGTCCCACCAATTTAGATATTCTGGAGCCGCTGCTAGATGTGAGAAAATTCTGGGCCACTTCAGGTTCTGGTGCCTAGCACCCAGCCCTGGAAGGTGCTCCCTCTGTCTGCATATGAGAGCATGCCTAGGGAGGAGAGTGAGCTGACTGCTCTCTTCCACACTGGCCCACAGAAGGTTTTCCAAAGCTCCCTCTTGGTCCTCAGCCATTGGCCATCCTGACTCCACATCCCCTTTTTCTAGTTTCAGAATGCTGTGTAGCAGGCAGATCTGCTTATGTGCTTTGTGTTCCTGAAACAGGATCTGGACCAGGTACAGCTCCATCTGGAAGAAGTTAGGTTCTTTGACGTGTTTGGCTTCAGTGAAACAGCAGGCGCGTGGCAGTGCTTCATGTGCAACAATCCTGACAAAGCGACCGGTGAGAGACCTTCGCGTGTGTGGGGAACCATCGATGCCCCTCCGAATTACAGGGACCTGGGAGCCCCACCTCCCCAGCTGGCCTTCCTTTTGCATCAACATCCTAAGTTGTAAGATGCACAGAGCTGTGCCTGATCTCTGCTACCTGCTGAGAAAGGCATCTCACCATGGCGGTCATGAGAAAAGGGGGAGATGTTGGAAGGGAGGGAAACATAGAACCAGAAATAAGCAAGAGAAACTCCTTACCTGTGTGTGGTTATCAAGAACGCAGCATCGGGCTGGGGGGTGGCTCTTGGCAGAGTGCTTGCCTAGCATGTGTGAGGCCCTGGGTTGGGTCCCCAGCACAGGAAGGAAGGAAGGAAGGAAGGGAGGGAGGGAGGGAGGGAGGAAGGAAGGAAGGAAGGAAGGAAGGAAGGAAGGAAGGAAGGAAAGCCATTTTGCCCTGAAAACATTCTTCATTTCACCCAAACGACCCTGAGGATTGGAGAAAAACAAGCATTCTGTCAAGGTATGTTTCAGAGCCTCACAGAAGAGAAACCATACTAAAAGAGAGGATGGGTGCACAGATGTATCACCCCTGCAGTGTTGCTTGATGGTTGAACTGTGTAAACAGTGAGACATTTAAAGAGCAAGGAGTTACTTCAAGAATAACCCATGACTGGTTATTTACCCTCTGCTTCTTTTCTGCTACCCAAGGAATTTGATCTATTGACCTTGCTTTAGGCAAGATCACTGGCTAATTGTCAGTGAATATGAGTCAGGCCCTGGGCTAAACCTATCAGACACCTTATCTCATTTCCTCCATTCTCAAAATAGTCTTTGTGAGGCAAGTGCTGATATTATCTCTATTTACTACTGATAGGGAAGCTGAGGCACAGAGAGGTCTGTAACCACCCAAGCTAACACAGGATTTGAACCCAGTCTGACTCCAGAGCCCATGCTCTTAGTGGGTTCTCTAGCCCACCTCCTGGTTACACTTGACCCAATCTGACCAGTGGAAAGAGGTTGATAATAAGCCTATGCTTAAAAGCCATGCTGTGCTTGGGAATGGGATATTTGATGGCTGATTTGCTCTCTAAGAAGAAAGAGGGCCTCAGTGCTAACACTGCTCAGCAGCTGTAGCTTAGACAAGCGAGCAGCATTTAAAAACTGCAGAACACAAGGCTACTCTATAGACAAGCCGTCCTCCAGAAAGCCATTGATACGCCACCTGTACCCAGTCCTTTAATTTTAGGATTCTGTGCATCTTAAAGATCACCCATTGTGGCAAGTCTATCCTCTTGTTAACTGCCAAGATGTTGAGGCTGAATGGAGAAAATGTGTTTATTTGGCCAGATGGAGATGTGAGGGGCACAATTAAAATGCACAGCCCACAGGAAGGCATGGATGGAAGAAGCTGGCAGTCAAGGCGGCATCCTTTGTGAGGTACAGATTGTGGGCTGATTACAGAATCCGATGCCAGAGTGAACACCCCAGTTCTTAAAACATTAATTCAAGCAAACAAGGAATTGGGGAATTGAATGTCTCCATTATAAACCTTTCTAATTAGACCTCATTTCACATGTGAAAAAGACAGCGCATAAAAGAAACTTTACTGGAGAGCAAGGCGAAATAAGGTACTTATCTTAGGTGCCTCCGGGAGGCCCTGAAAAGTTTTCACTACAAGTAAGCTGAGTCCTTTGTCCAATAAATATTTAATCGCACCAGGCCAGGGAAGGCCTCAGAAAAGGGGCTGAAACTTAGAAACACAAAGTATTCCTTTAATATATATTTTCTCAAATTCACTGCCATGCACTTGAAAAGAATGCATTGCACATTTGCTCTTTCTTATTTGTGCTTCTTACAGCTAAATATAGACTGAAAACATAGAGCCATAAAAACTCAAGCAAGGCCAAATATTTTATAGCAGAAGTATTGAATCAAAATGTTTGGCCCTGAAAAACTCCAGTGTGTTTGGCTTTCTTCGCTCATTTCCTTTGGCTACATGAAAGGGGATTTGAGTTTGGGAGAAACCCTCTTTTATTTTTTTTATTTATTTTTTATTTATTTTTTTGTGGTACCAGGGATTGAACCCAGGGGCGTTCTACCTCTGAGCTACATCCTCGGCCCTATTTTTTATCCTTTATTTTGAAACCGGGTCTCATGAAGTTGCGGAGGGCCTCACTAAGTAGCTGAGGCTGGCCGCGAACCCCAATCCTCTGGTCTCCGCCTCCCAAGTACTGGGATTACAAGTGTGCGCCACCACGCCTGGCCGGAAACCCTCTTTTAAACTGTTGTTTTCACCAGAAACTCTTGACTCCCTGAAGAGTTTATATATATGTTGCTGATTTCATCTTCTTAGTTTTATACAAGCATATAAGTTATGCATTTAGTCTAAGTGAAAGGACTAATTTAGCATAATGCTACTCCCAAACATATTCAGTCACATTCTGCTAAAATTCTAAGTTTGAAGAAGATCAAGGCAAAATATCTTGCTATAGGTCAAGCACAGCCAGCATAGCGCTTGCACTCTTTTTCATTTATGCAGTGCATGCTATTGCATGGTTGAGCATCTTCTACAGGCTAACCCTTGGGATAGACATATAAATAAGGTATGATACCTCTGCTCTAAAAGGGACTCATAATCCTCAGAAGGTATATATGAGAAAATATTGCACACTTCTTTGCATGATTTTAGCATGCAATAAATATTTGTTGAGTGACTGAATGAATGTACAATATTTAGAAATGGCAAAGTCAAATATGCTTTGAATACTAAAATGTGATGCTTCAAGATGGGGATAATATGTTAACTATACCTGTTCCATGGCTGTACTGTACTCAGTGCATTCTGGACCTGGTAAGTGGAGGCTGGTACTGTTTCCTTCCCTGCCTATTTTTGGGTCTGTCAATATTGTGCCCAACTGTGCACAGTGTATTGTGCAAGGAATCATCAGTGTCTCCCTGGGGCCAGATGCCCTGCCAGCTTCTAAGGAAGTAGGATTGGACTTCCTTAGAATCAAAAGCCTGAATAAACTGGATTTTGGGTATTTTTTTAAAGGGACTGGCCCATGATACCATAATTGTTCTCACATATTCAATGTCCCAGTATTTTTTTTAATGCTGGTTGTCTCAATCAACATTCTCACTGCTGTAATACAAAATGATTGACCACACAACTTAGAGGAAGGAAGATTTATTTGCTCACAGTTTTTTGGAGACTTTGGTGTTTAGTCCATGTCAGGCCAAGTCTGCAGAGTTCAGTTCATGGCTACTGGAAACAGAGGGAGAGAACAAAGGCTCTGCTCTCACATTATGGAGGCCAGAAGCAGAGAGAGCAAACAAACAAGCAAGGGGATCCAAAGACAAAAGCACAGTCCCCAACGCCACACCCCCAGGGTCCCACCTTCTCTAGCCACACCCCAGCTGCCTAGGTTACCACCCAGTAAAACCATTACAATGGATTATCCACTGATAAGATTACAACATTCATGACTTGACTACATCAACTCTGAATTTTAATACATGACCCGGGTGTGGTGGCACACGCTTGTAATCCCAGTACTTGGGAGGCTAAGACAGGAGGATTGCAGGTTCAAAGTCAGCCTCGGCCACTTAGTGAGGCTCTCAACAACCTAGTGAGATCCTATTTCCAAATAAGAAATAAAAAAAATCGGACTGGGGTTGTAGCTTGGAGGTAAAATGCCTCTGGGTTCAATCTCCAGTACCAAAACAAAATACATGAGCTCTTCAGGAGATATTCTATGTCTAACCATAACACTGGCCAACATTTCCATAAATGAGGAACAAAACATAAGGCAATTAGACATCAGGAAAGACATCCAGAAATATAAAGCTCTTCTTATAATGTGTAGATTAAGCCATGGGAATCCTTCAAAAACAGACACCAGCCAATTTACATGTCCCCTCTTCAGGTAAATTCTCACCATCTTCCCACCAACTTCACCCTTGACACACAGAAATTCACTAGAGTTTAATATCTAGTGATCAACAAAATGTGTATCCAATTAAGTGTATATAAATTCAGAAGAAACTAAATGCTAAATGGTCATAATTGCTACCATTTATCTTTCTAACTACAATATACTAAATAAGCTTTGCATTAATTTTTCTCATTTTATCACCATTATTCATTCAGGTGAGAAAAACAAAATTAAGTAATTTTCCCAAGGTCACACAGCTACCCAGTGGCAGAACCAAGATTTTAATCCAGAGAGGATGATTTCAGAGTCTGAAATTTCAACCTCTAGAGCAAATCCAAGTTAAGGACATGAAATATCAGAAATTCCAAGAACAATGACTCCACAATGTTATGATGTATTGTAAAGACCCAGAGCAATTCCAATTTTTTAGAAGTGATCTACCTCCTTGATCACATTTTACAAGAAGAGCAGGGACTTTGATAAGGTAATGTGTGGGAAATCATTACATGCAGCAAATTATTACGGTAGAAGCTATTTCCAGTCCCTCCAACTGCTGATTCAGTTTCAATAACCATTCTATAAAAGTACAGAGCAGAAGATTAGAAAATCACAGAAATAACTCAGTAATCCTCAGAGACATGCCTGGGATATTTATTGTAGATCATGTTACTCCACATGAGTGAGAGAATAGAGATTAAGCAAGTCAATGTAACAGGACAGAACTTATTTCTGGAAAACCATGAAAATCCCCTTTGTTGGCTGGCCTGTGTCTCTGAGAAGTCTCATGCCTATGACAGTAAGAGTTAGTCAGCTGGCCCGTCCCCCACACATCTGGCTTTCAACTCACTCACATTTTTTAAAAGCAGGAGGAAGAACTAGGTCATGACTTTCACTCTTGTTTCTCAAGACACGTGGGATGCCTTTGTTCTCACACCCCACAAAAAAACAGCTCAGAGTTTTGGCATTCATGTTCTCCTCTATAAATCTGAGCAATCCCCGATGTGATTACTCTCTGAATCACTAGATATTTGGAATTTGGATGTGATTGTAAGTAGGAGGTCTCCTTGGGTTCTAAAAGAAAATGGAAGAATTCTTTTCAGACAACCTTCTATCATAATTCCTCTGTAGAATTTATTTCAAATATTTGTGCTATAAGAGCATGCTGTCCCTCATATCACACGGGCAAACAGAGATGGTTTCAGAATTAAATCAGAATACAAAAGGCCTTCTCTGTAAGGAGACTTTCTGCAGACACTAGAAATGACTGGTTTCTACTCATGGCTCTCTCTTGATGGATGTCCTTCCTGTGGGCTAGATGAGGTTCTGCTCCAAATGCCAATATGAAAACAGGCTAAATGAGCTCTGAGACCCCTACCCCTAATGCCATAAATGGCCTATGAGCCCATTAATATCAAACTGCTCCATTTGGTCTCAATGCCAACTTTCTTAGAACTTTATTTTTACACTTTTATTGGTACATTGTAATTATACATCAGAATGAGGTTCAAAGTGATACAACCATATGTGCATGCATTACTTGCTCTGTTTCTTTCCACATCCCACCCAGTTCCCCTCTCCTCCCTCACCGTACATGTTAATGAGATTGGTAGTGATACCTTCGTAGTGACCATAGCATTATTTGGACAATTTCCTTCCTCAGTCCTCCTTTTCCCCTCCTCACCTCCCTCCACCAATCCCCTTCCACTATTCAACGGGTCTCTTTCCTCGGTTATCTGAAGTCCCTTTTGTTTCCTATTTTCTCTCCACATAGGAGAGAAAACATATAACCCTTGACTTTCTAAGCCTGGCTGATCTCACTTGGCATAATATTCTCTAGTTACATTTTCCTAAAAAAATATATGGTTATCACAGAGGTAGTTTCTGACACTGCAGAATCAGCAAAGAGTGTTTGGGAAGAGCTTGTACAGTGAAGAGAAGAGAGGTCTTCCAACAAGGATAGCTGGGCAAAGAAAAGGGGCCTGGGAAGGAGGCCGAGAGGAGCGTCTGGAGAGAGGAGGGGAACACAAGAAGTGTCATGTCACAGAAACTAAAGAAGGGAACGTTTTAGGAAGGAGGAATTGGTCAACAGAGCTGAATGCTGCCAAGAGGCCAGTAACCCACGACTGACACACTACACTGATGGGCATCTTGACATCATTAGTGACTACAGAGAGGTAACAAACCAGAGGCAGATTACAGAGGTTGCTTCAGGAGAGGAAGGAGACAAAGAAGTGCAGAGAGAGAGTCTTCCGGCTTTAGCGAGGAGGTGAGACCACAAGGCAAGAGGTGGAGGGAAGGAGGGGTGAGCCACCTGTGTGTATTTAAAGACAACTGGAGGGTTCAGCTGGGAGGGAGAACTGAATAGAGATGAGAACAGGGGGATCCATGTTGTGAGTTTCTGAGAAGGTAGGAAGGATGCAATCCTAGGAACAATATAACTACCTCTTGAGATATTCGATGGCTTCATTCTCTGTAGTTGCTAAAAAGCACCAGTACAGCTTTTCAATAGATGTTTGCTGCTAAAAACATTTCGTTCCTGATGTATTTATATAGATAAGTAGAGAATTGGGATTTTTCTGAAAGGTGATGGCCAGAGCTCTTTTAAATTTGCCAAATGGTTTTTCCAGGAAGGCCTCTGGCTACCTACCACTCTCCCCCATAACACTGGTAGCCGCCATCTTGCTCTCTTATGATTGACCATTTGACTGATGTCAATGTCTTCCACTAAGTAGTAAGTTCGGTGAAGTGCTCTCTCCTTAGACATCCAGCTCTAGCTCCTAGCACACAACAGATCCTCAGTAAGTCTTTACCAAATAAATGAATGAACAAAGTTTGTATCTTTACAAGATAAATTTTATAGTAAAATTTTTCTCAATCAAGTAGTGACAAAAAACAAATTAATGAATTCACAGGAGATTCACTTTAGGAGAAAAAGGGTACACAGTCATATGATGACATTTGTAGTATATCTTTTGTGTCAAATATATTGTTTGTATAAAAAATCTCTTCTTAAGTTTCTTAAGTTTTAAGTACTGAGATAAACATTTTATTTAACATAATGTGTAAGGTATACGTGTGTGTGTATTAAAAGCATACATCTGTATGTTTATGTACACATTATATACGTATACATATGCATGTGTGTATATATATAAAAACATACAGTACATGATGGTGTCTATGTTACTGCTAAAGCTTCTAATACAGACATAGTAAACTTCTTCTCATTGCCAAAAGGTTTGAGGCCAAGTGCTGAAGCATAAAAGATGGAACTTGTGTTAAAAATTCCATAAAGGTGTTATAGATAACACCTTAAAGTGTTCCAAAATGCCAAGAGCATACCAACAGGTGAGACAATGGCTAGAACGTGCTCAACTTGTATAACCCAACACGTTGGCCCTCCTGATCACAGACCTGGCACAAGCATGCCAGATTTATTCTCCCCAATCCTGGGCAAACTCTACAATGTCCAGATAGTATGGGAAAGTGCTTAATGTTTCAAACTATCTAAAGTCCTACAGCCAGATGTTGCCACTAATATCTACCCATGAGATCTTATTAATAGGACTAAATGGGACCAACACAAGATGTGTGTGGAACTCTTAATAAACAAAAGTTTGGTCCTAAGAGAGAACGATCATCTCCATCCATTTCCATCCTCCTTATCCGTCCCCATTGGTCCCTACTAGTCTCTACTTTTAAAGTCCAGGCTGTTCTCCTTTGGTGAGCTTCTTATAAAGGTACAAAGATGACCACACATCTGAGGTAGTTATGTGATGTATATTAGGAAAAAAAAGTGATTAGTAGAAAAGACGGGTTGTGTTCATATGGTCTAATAAGCACCATCTAGATCTAGATTTTTTCCAAAGCAATAGAATGAATTTCATTACTTCCAAAGTTCTGTGAAATTGAACATAGTGTGAATAAGTAACTACTGTCCCACATCACCTCAATGGGGCTTTCCACTGTTCTCCCCACTGAATCCAGATGCTTTCACATAAAGGTGAAGAGTGAATCTTATGTAGTTGGCCAAAGGAATAAAATTCTTTAGCTCAACATCTCAACTTCTCACATTGTAATGGATCTTTTAAAAGTTCTACGTTTATGTGTACTCATACATACTCTGCTTCAATGTAAAATTAATCCCTTCATTCATCAAATATCTAGGGATTCCCTTACCATTTGCAATGTACTGGGTTAGATGCTTGGTGATTTTACACTGAGCAAAGCCAGGACACTGCCCCTATGAATGAGAACAAAAAAAAGATGTTAATCAGACACCAATAACTCTCTACAAATGATGATGCCTGATAAAAAAGAAAAAGAAACATGCTGTGTGCTGTGAGGACATATGGAAGAGATGCTACTCCGGCCTGGGTTTGGGAAATATTTCCCAAGGGAAGCGTCTTGAGCTGCAATAAGAATTGGTCAGTTGTTAACTAGGGGAAGTTGGGGAGAGAGAATATGAGTGTTTCAGAGAGTGGAGATATGTACAAAGAGCTGGGTAAGTTTGTCTTCGCGCTTAGTGTCACAGCTTTAGGAAAATGTCCTTTGGAAAAGTGCAGACTTTTGCTGCCAAATAGCTAAATATATTTGGTTTATGATTCTTTGTAAAACTATATTTCTAAGCAGCTTGTGTGTCATAAAGCATGGAAATTTGTGCTTTATTACCTGGTTACTGGCAAAATCAATAGTAGAAAATGAGCTTATGGTATATCAACTATTTTGCGCCAAAATTTCTGACTTGTTCTAAACTGATCAGGTCATTCATTCCAATCTAAAGAATGGAGTGGAATACTGTAAAAAAAAAAAAGAGGCTGAGAAGCACAGGAAGCTGTATATATGGATGATCCTAGACACTGCTCACCAGAGGTTCTTATTGTAAACTAAATCCCTTTGAAAATCTCAACAAGGGCTTTCAACACCTTCCCATGATGGTGTCTGAAATCATGCATTCTTTTAGGTACAAAGGAAGAAGGGTTAGCCAAATTCACAATATATTATCCCACTATTCAAGTATGCTTACTGGGTTTTGGTTCACTCTACACTTCTGACTTTTGATCACTGGCCAAATCAATAAGGGAAAATAAATGGCTTGATCATTCTGTTACCTTCCACAGTTATAAACCAAGATGGCCAACCTCTCATTGAAGGGAAGCTTAAAGAGAAGCAAGTCAGGTGGAAGTTCATCAAAAGGTGGAAAACTCGTTATTTTACGCTGGCTGGGAATCAACTTCTGTTTCAAAAAGGAAAATCTGTAAGTTCTCCCACCATCTTTTATGCTCTTATTTTAAAGGACTTGGTCTCCAGTTGGGCATTTTGTCTTGAGTTAAAACTCTGATGATTTTTCTTTCTCCATTTTACAATCCTACAGTACAATTTTATTATAAGCGTCCCTTTGTTCTCTTAATTCCTACTTTAGTTGGCTTGCTGTCCCTCTTCAGTTTATTATGGAAGCTTTTCTTAGTTGACTTGAGCTTTAGAAGTTGAACTGCAAGCCGGGCATGGTGGTGCACGCTTGTAATCCCAGTACTTGGGAGGCGGAAACCAGAGGATCCGGGTTCGCCGCCAGCCTCAGCTACTTAGTGAGGCCCTCCGCAACTTCGTGAGACCCGGTTTCAAAATAAAGTATAAAAAATAGGGCCGGGGGTGTAGCTCAGCGGTGGAATGCTCCTGGGTTCAATCCCTGGTACCGCAAAAAAAAAAAAAAAGAAGTTGAACTGCAGAGGGACTACTTGACTCAAACCTGGTGCTCTTTGTCACCTTAGCGACCACCTACATAACTTTATGACTTATGATATTGACTCTGTTTTTTAGAAATAATGATAGGTTATATCTGGAGGTGGACAATGCAGTTATCCTCTTAAAGAGACTGATTGGCTCATCCAAGGATAGCACCCATGAAGTGAGGAAGGGTAAAACCAGAGTCAAACTCAGGCAACGTGACCCCAAAGCCTGTCCTTAAATGAACATACACCACTGCTTCCCTGTGCACTTAAAATACAGAACCAGTGGTAAACTGTATTAGTCAGCAATCTCCAAAGAAACAGAATCAATAAGAGATGCATGTATAGCTTTAGAAGGGATTTGCTATAGAATTGGCTGACCCAATTATGGAGACTGAGAAGCTCCACATTATGCAATCAGCAAGATGGAGTACCAGGTAAAGTGATGGTATAATTTAATCCAGGGCCCAAAACCTGAGAAGCAGGAGAGTCAGTGGTATAATATCCAGTCTAAGGCCAAAGGCCTAGAACTGAGGATGGAATGGGAGAGAACAGGGTTGGGAGAGGAGCTGGTGTAAGTCCCAACATCCAAGGTCCATGGGATTTCCTTTGCTCAGCCTACTGATTCCAGACATACAGACACACTCAGAAATCATGTTTTAGCAGCTACCTGGGTGCCCACTAGCCCAGTTAAGTTGATGCATAAACATAACCATCACATAAACCAATCTGTGTCTAATTAATTAATGAAAGGTGTTAAAATAATTAAAAATGAAAACTCACTCTGGACATATGCACCATATCTTAACAGTTCTCATTATACAACTTATCAAAAATTATACTCAACAGGAATAAAATATGATGCATCACAATTTCTGATCAGTGCTTTTTTAACTAATAAAACTTTATATTAACTTTTTTTTAATGTGTGTGGCACTGGGAATTGAACCCCAGGACGGTCTACCTCTGAGCTACTCCCCGCCCAGCCCTATTATTTTTTTTTAAAAAGGGTCTTCTTAAGTTGCAGAAGGCCTCAGTAAGTTGCTGAGGCTGGCTGCAAGCCTGTGATCCTCCTGTCTCAGCCTCCCATGTACTGGGATTGCAGGTGTGCGCCATCACGCGTGGCTATGTTAACTTTTTGAATTAAAAGAGTATTTTTGTGACACTTGGAATTCACAATATTCTTGAGATCTATGTTATATCATACACAGGTAGGCTTTCTGTGACTGAACATCTTTTTGAAATGGAATTATAATGGCATGTTCAATTTAAGCAGTTATTGGAGGTTTAAAGAAATATCTTTTAGGCATAGGTTCAAATTGAAGCATTTTAAATACTGTTCAAAATGACCATCTGAATTTCCCTTATTTAGTCAATAAATTAGAAATAGAAGTACAGATGTAATGATTTCTCAGATCCCTTAAGACAAAGCAGAGTTAGTCTAAAAAAATATTTTTCCAGAACTCAAGCGATGACCTGTATACTTTTCAAGGCTTTTAAGTAAAGTTTAGAGAATAAGCTATTTGAAATTAGTTAACTTTTTTGATATCTTTGTCATGAATTAATGTTTTGGCATTCCAGAAACCTAACAAAATATGTGGCTCAAATAGTGGGTAATAATGTAATATAGCATGGGGGCTACAACAAAATGCCTCTAATCTCTAGGGATACAATAACCTGCCAGTGGTCAGCAGTCCTGCTGAAACTTCAACCACATCATTAAAAAGCTGTTCTTTTAAATGAGAGAAATGTGCGTTTTTAAATGAAAACTGAGACTGAAAGACTGTAGTATAATTTTTTTTTTACTTTTGCATTTTGAGTTCTTTGGCGGGGGTAAAGGGTTACTGGGGGATTGAACCCAAGAGCATTCCATTTCTGAGTTATACCCCCAGCCCTTTTTATTTTATTTTGAAACAGAGTCTCACAAAGTTGTTCAGGGTCTCGCTAAGTGGCTGAGGATGGCCTTGAAACTGGGATCCTCCTGTCTCAGCCTCCCAAGTGCTGGGATTACAGGTGTGCACCACCATGCCTGGCTGCATTTTAAGTTCTTGATCTCCACCAACCAGCTAGGCAGCAGTGTCCTTGGCTTTCTGTCTATTCCTGTCCTAGCTGATTCACTGTCCATCTTTAGATTACTATCGTAACTTTTTACTTATCAATTCCTCCATGTATCAATTTCTGTATTGTAGACTAATTGGAAGAAATACAATTTCATTACGGTCAGGTACTTAACATAAACCAAATTAGGCTAATAAAGTTTTATCTAGTGTACATGTCTTCAAACTTTATCTGGCATACCCCCTAAGAGAATTTCGAAAACTCCATGCAATACTTTGAGTATTTTAAGTTGCAGCCATGCCATTATTGTAAATTTCAACAGTTGCTATAATTTCTGTTGTTTCAACAGACTGTAATTTCTGTTGAATTGCAAATACTGGCACTTTTTTTTTTTTGCGGTACTGGGGATTGAACCCAGGGGCATTCTACCTCTGAGCTACATTCCCCAGCCCTATTTTTTGTTCTTTATTTTGAAACAGGGTCTCACTAAGTTGTGGAGGGGCTCATTAAGTAGCTGAGGTTAGCCGCGAACCCGGATCCTCCTGTCTCAGCCTCCCAAATACTGGGATTACAAGCATGCACTACCACACCTGGCTAAATACTGACACTTTCATATAAAAAGATCACATCTCTCCTTTAAATGTAATCATTGTAATAAGATACCACAGTACTTTGGTACCTAACAGCATCCACTTTTTAAAAAAATGCATGTTAACTTTTCTTTAATAGAGATATATACATTGTTTCTTTTTTCCCTGAAATCATATTTCTATCTTTCCATAGCATTTTATCCCAAATTCCCTGTCATTTTTTCACTGTAATAAAAACATGTGTATAAATTGAAATTTTGTTGTTTTAACTTCTTGTGATCATCAGTCTCTAAGTTTTAAGATTTTTCTGATTAAGTTATCTTTTTAAGTTACATTGTTTATGAAATTCCACAAATCTAAAACCAAATTCAATAAATAACCATTAAACATTAGAAAGGGAAATACTACTCTTGATGAAGCAGATGGAGAGGAATTGTTTCCTTGCTTGATGGCTACTCCATGATGTCAGTATGTTGAGCTGCTTTTTTTGTTTGGAGCTTCCGAGATTTTTCCAGGTTGGACAATACACCGTAGAAAGTTTGAGGTGGGTGAGAAGGAGGCCTTTTCATTGCAAAGTGAAAGAAGGGTGATTGTAAAGGGGGATATGGGAAAGGAGATTGGCAAGATTCTCAACCACGGGGATGTTGTTCAGGAGGCAAAATGTATTCAGGGACCTTAAAGACTTGAAATTGCTTTAAAGAAGCATTTAATTGCCTTAAAACTATCCATGCTAGTCGGGGGAAGGATCCAGTGTTACAGAGATCCTTAAACATATGTTTTCATAAAAGACAAACATAACATCATTAAATATTCTTTCACTTAGTGTTTGTAGAAAAGCATGCTTCCAAAGCTGCAGAATTTTCAAACACCAAGACCCTGTTTATTACACTAAAGGCTTGTCAGACGCCTTCTCAGAGGTAATGTGAAGGAGAATTCAATGCTGTGCCTCTTAAACTGTCTGAAACTCTGAGTCAATAATACTCCAAATTGTGCTGCTGCCTTTTGCTCTGCTAACATTGTGTTAGTATCAATAGAAAATGACAGAAAATCAAAGAACTGTGAATTAAGCATTTTTCCCAATCCCACCTGATAATAATTTTCTATAAATTGGCTATCTTGTGCCAACTTATGATAGCACAACAAAGGCCAATTGCTCACTCCCTCAGTCATTCCGATGACTTTTTGAGGACTCAGCATGCAGAGTAACAAAGGTCTTGAGCCAGAAGAAGTGAAAGGGTCTGGCCCTCTTAAAATTCCCCAGTGACCAGAGGTCCAGCCTGTCTCAGGAGCCAGCTCACGCTCTTCCCTTCCCATGCGTTTCAGAAGGATGATCCTGCGGACACCCCGATAGAGCTCAGCAAAGTGCAGAGTGTGAAAGCTGTGACTAAGAAGCGCCGGGACCGCCCTCTCCCGCGGGCCTTCGAGATCTTCACAGACAGCAGGACCTACATGTTCAAGGCCAAGGACGAGAAGAACGCCAAGGAGTGGCTGCAGTGCATCAGCGTGGCCGTGGCCCAGGCCAGGGAGAGGGAGAGCCGGGAGGTGACCACGTATCTGTAGGGACGCTGTGCACAGAGACGTTGCCAGCCTGAGCAGACAGAGAAACCCCCCAAGCCACGCTGCCTCTTCCTAAATACAGTGGGACGGTCATCCCTCAGAGAAAGGCTTAAAATGGCAGGATTCTGAGTACATGTCATGTCCTAAGGGCTGTCATATTAACTCCAGGATATCGCTAAAGCTAAAGGACAGAGCACACCCTCCGCTGTGCGCCAGGAGGGGAAGGTGTGAATGAGGAACCTTCTGTAGCTGTCCCTTTAAAACTGGCAGAAAACAGCATCGAATGGTTCCTGAACCACCTGAGCTGAGGAGAATGACCTTTCTGCTGAAAACCAGTCCGAGGTATCAAGAGGAAGAAAAAAAGAACTATTCGGAAAAGTCGAATTAATGTACACTGACGAAAATCATGTAACTTACTTTAGACATATACTTACAATTATCCTCTCAGTACAAATGACACTAAATATGGCATAATGGTTCGCCAGTTATATAATTAAATGTCCTTTAGAACTGCGTGTGGAATTATTCTTTTTAGGTTCTTATAATCTAAAGTTTAGATACTTGGACATTGCTGCCCAAGGAAGTAAGCATAAGATAGAATATGCATAGAAATTCATTTCTCCATCTTTCAAACATGTGCCATCTCCATTAAACATGAAAGTTTTAAAGTTCTACACTTATTCTTCTTTGTATTCAACTTTGTAGCATCTCCAAACAAGAAACATCCATTGGGTTTTTTTCCCCCCATTACCCACAAGGATAAGTTTTTTAATTCTGCGATGGTAGGAAAAATTCTGAAATGATTCCAGAGACCCGTACCCTGGTATAATGCTCTACCACTCAAGTGGATGGGACCTGAAACTGGCTCCTAACCAAGAAAATGTGACAAAAGAAATGGGGCGATCTCTCCCATGATTATGTTACATTATGGCAAAAGTGAGAAGATTGTACAGATGTAATTAAAGTCCTTAATCAGCCAGCTCTGAGTGAAGCAGATATTGCCCTGGATGGGCTTGATCTCAGGTAGGTTCTTAAAAGGGAGTAAACAAGTCAGAACCTTTCCTGCTGGCCTTGCATAAGCATACTGCTACGAGTTACACAGCTGCAGGAATGAATCTTGCCAACAACCATGCGATCTTGGAAAAGGGCCCTGAGCCTCAGATAGGAGCCTGACCTAGCCGCCATCTTGGTCTCAGCCTGTGGCGCCGAGCGGAGGCCTCACCCAAGCCTGCCTGTGCTCCTGCCCACAGACACTGGGGCCGTAAATGTATGCTGTGTTAAACAGCTAAATTTGTGGTACTTGGCTAGAAGTGATAACTAATACAAAAGCTCTCTTGGAATACATAGAGGATAACTTTTTCCTTGAAATGTATTTATTATATGGTCTAGTCTAGAAGCCTAGAGAGACATTCTAAATAGTCAGTACTCTGAATCTACTGCTAACTCACCAAGATAGGAAATTTTAAAAAAGGGTCGTGTTTGAGGAGAGAAACTTAATTCAATTTTAAGATGTAAAGTTTTTGAGTCACAGAAGTTATTACACACTGGAAATAGAGTTCTGGCAGTCAAAATTTGGGTTCACTGGATAAATAGGTCGTGGCTAAAGATGTGGAATTAAATGAAATTACCCAGGGAGAATAAGAAACCAAAGAATTAATAAGGAGACCTTGTCTTCCCGGTGTAGCTACACTGATTAAAGTTCCTTTCATGCTTTTCAAAAAGGAAGAAGAAGAATTAATAAGGACCCCTTGGGAGGCCAGCATGTGAGCAGGCTGGATTTGCTGCTTAGCATTCAGAGATGATGTAGACCGGGGCACAGGATGCCACAACACCCAAGTTAATAAGGATTTTCAGGAAAAAGGGAGAGGTCGACAATTTGAAATGCTGAAGAGTAATCGCTTGAGATAAAGCTTGACTTTCACAATTAGGAAGCAGTGAATGTCATTGGTAAGAACAATTTCACTGGCGCAATAGAGTAAAAGTCAAATTTCAGTGAGTTGGAGAATCAATAGGAGGTTAGGAGTTTAAAGCAATAATTGGACTATCCTTTCCAAAAAGCGGGACCAACATGAAGGAACCAAGATTGAGAAGTGTGTGTGTGTGTGTGTGTGTGTGTGTGTGTGTGTGTGTAGAGGCCTTAAGAAAAAGAAGTTTAAAAATACACAAAGCAAAGCTGGGCATGGTGGCACACTCCTGTAATCCCAGTACTTGGGAAGATGAGACAGGAAGATCACAGGTTCAGAACCAGTCTCGGCAACTTAAGGAGACCCTCAGCAACTTCATGAGACCCTGTTTCAAAATAAAAATAAAAGGGGCTGGGGATGTAGCTCAGAAGGAGAACACCCTTGGGTTTGATCCCTAGTACCACAAAAAGAAAGAGAAGGAGGGGAGGGGAGGGAAGGGGAGCAAGGAGAGACAGACAAACATTCTGGGGGAATAGGGAGGGAATCTAGTGATCCTGGAACTCTCTTGCACATCCGTCTATAAAATGATAATCAGACACCTTGTGTTCACATAGCTCCTTTATGTCTTTTAGGACAAACCTCTTTAAGGCTTACATCACATAGAAAGAAAGTGCATTTTCTGCCTTTCAATCAATAAAATAATTAGAATTCACTTTGGTAGGCACTGAGAATCTGGAGGAGGTATAAAGTACTCAAATAATGTAAAAGTGTAAAATACTCAAACGAATGGCAGACTCCTTTGCTCCTAGGAATAGCAGTGCTCCCTAAGACCCCATTGGAAACCAAGGAGGAGGGATGTTAACAATTGTAAATTCTAACCTTTTTTTTAGTTCTTTTAGAGTTCTTTGGTACCTTGTTTTATTCTTTAACTACCAGTTTATTCATGTTAGTATAATACCCAGAGTATACATCGGACACATACACTTTTACACAGGTATTACAATAACAAAGTAATTGTTTTCACATGTACTTTGTAGAAATCATTCTTACTGCTCATTATCTCAGATTTATATCTCTAATCTTTCTACCTCCCCTCCTCTGGGGTTTCATGTAATCAGGAAAAATTTCACGTGTGTTCCACTGGGCTTAACAGAGATTCACGTCCACCCACTACTAGGTTTTCTTGGGAGTATTTTGTTCCCTCCTGATTCAGAGATGTTGTAATATGGAGGAAATTACCTAAATGCCTTTTCTCTTACAAGAGAAAAACAATGCTTCTGTTTGCCAAACTAGTTTACAAACCCCAAAATCAGAATAAGACCCATCTTTTAATTTAGTCAAACCCACAGTCCAGAAATGTCTGTCTTGGAAAGTCAGCCGTCATGCTGAGGGTCTGTGTGCCTTAAGGGCTGACTTGAGAATGTTTTAGTCAGGACTCCAGGTATCACCGAGGGAGATGTCAAGTTTTTCTATTAACACTCTCCCCAGGCCCCACTCCTTTCTCTTCCTTGCTGCAGACGTTGACCCCAAGGGCAATTTAGTAAGTGTCCTGCACCTTAGACCATCTCAGTCTCCTGTGCAGAGAGCTCGACCAGATGGAGACAAGGTGAAGACACAAGGGGAAAAGGCAAAGTAGGAAGAGTAGTCACCAGGGTGAGGCACCCAGGAGCCTCAGAGTTGACCCCACTTCACGCAGCTAAAGGTAAGGGAAACATTCAGATTTATGAGCCTCCATTTCCCCAGGCTAACAACAAATCAGTTGCCCAGAGAAAGGAAAGCTCTCCCAACACTGAGACCCAAGACAGGTTCCTACCATTGTAATAATACAGTCACTGTCACAGCTACAGTATCTTCCTCATAGGGCAACTGCATGTACAAATCCAAATGTAAACATACCGTCATTTTCCTTATTTCTTTGTATGTAAGCTTAATTTCTATCCTGGGCCCTGGATCCCATTTCACCTACTGGCTAAGAAAGTAATCTCTGTTCAAGATAAACTCAATCAACTCAGAGCATTCTCTTCCAATTCAGGTTTTTTTAGCCACCCCTCCTTCCCAACAAATATTCTTCCAAATGTATTATTTGTGCAACAAGGGTCATATCCTCGTTCTTTGGGGTGATAGTATTTTTTAACCTCAAAATCCTGGCTTTTGTAATATAAAAGCCTGTCTTCTCAAAGCAGTATCTCTGGTGCACATTTCTGAAATTCAAATGCTTACAATGTGCCAGTACTTCCCTGTTCCTTTCAGCACTCCCTGCTGAGACAGTACTTGTCTCCTGCCTAGTTTGAATGAAGAGGGCAAAGTGTGCTCCAGGAGATAAAATGAATAATAAGGAATTTTTTAAATATATGTCTTTTTTAGTAGATATACATATATATGTGTATGTTAGTAGATTGATTGTTACCTTTTGTTTAAGAGATAGCATTCCTGGTGAAAACGAGAAGCGCAACACTAGTATATAGGACAAATAAAAAATCATTTGGGCAGGGCCTCAAAACCACGTGACCCAAAGAGACAGCATCCACTCAGTCACAACTAAGTCAGGGCATATTTTCCAGTGGAGGGATGGACGGACTGTTCAACTTTTAACCACCCTTCCACAAGGCTCTTCCAAGTGGAGTCAGCATCCTCTGTTATTTAATTATATAATATGTCCACATGTAGGATATCTGTGTTGTACCCCATGTTTAGGACAAAGGGCCTGAGACCAGACTCAGTTAAGGTGGGAAACATTTATTACCGCAGGGCCACCCTCTCCAGCAAGTCAAAAAATGGCAGCCCCTTCCTTCTACAGTTCACCAGTTCCTTTTATGGAGAGCAAGCAGAGTTTGCGGGGTATGCTCTAAATCGACCATAGTAAATTTTCCTTATTTAGAAGCAAGGGGGTAGGTCTAGGGGCGTGGGCTGAGCACCCAGGTGGGGTCGGGGGCTGGTCTGGGCTCGCACTGGAAGTCCGGTCTGCCTGCGCTGGCCAACCGAAGCCCAGAGCTGCTGCTGCAGGCTGCGAGGCGTTGTCCTAGGGTTGATAAGGGCAGGAACTGGTTTCGTCCTTGGGGCGGTAAGGGCAGGGAGTTTAATTTTAGGGTAGAAAACAAGGCTAAAAAAATTACTTTTAGGGCATGTTATCACATCTGCTTCAAAAGAAGGCAAGGAATAGTGAAGATTTTTGTCTCTGCTGTTTGTTTTAAATAAAAGCCCCTGAGAAAAATGTGATATGTCCCCTCAAATGAAACCGTCATTATGGAAATCATGTTTATTTTCGTCTCTGCCACCACTAAGATGAAGCCAAGCCATTTGTTTTAAATGTTTAAACTACTGGGAAAAGCAAGCTGGGGGAAGGTGTGGAAATTCAGAGGGTGTGGAGATTACGTCACAGTGGTAGAAGCAGAACAAAGGGTGTCCACTTCGGTTCAAAGTTCAAGGAGACTTGGGAGGCTGAGAAAGGAGGATTTCAGGTTTGAGGCCAGCCTCAGCAATTCAGCAAGGCCCTCAGTAACTCAGTGAGATTCTGTTTCAAAATAAAAATAAAATAGGACTGGTGTGTAGCTCAGAAATAGAATGACCCTGGGTTCAATCCTCAGTACCACAAAAAAAAAAAAAGTTTAAGGGGGCAAGGAGCTCCTGAAGATAGGACTAAAATAGCAGGTGCACATGGAGCTCTGTCGGCTGAGAATGCTGAAAACATGAACTGTATAAATGGTCTGGCACACCACACCTGGGGCAGGATGCAGAGAAGGGATGTTAAGAGATGCTTTCAGCCAAGTGCAGTGGTGGCACATGCCTGCAATCCCAGTACTTGGGAGACTGAGATAGGAAGATCGCAGGTTTGAGGATAGCCTCAACAACTTAGCAAGACCCTCAGCAAAGTTAGCAAGACCCTGTTTCAAAAATATAAAAAGGGCTGGGGGATGTCACTCAGAGGTAGAGTGTCCCTGGGTTCAATTCCCAGTGCCAAAAAAAAAAAAAAAGGAAGAGAGAGACAGAGATGATTTCTGTAACTGAAAATGGATGACTTAGTGGGTTACCACAAACCACCAAAAAATGAGTTTTGGTAGTCATTATTCCTAAGAAAAATAAGGAGACCCCCATAGCAGAATTTTTTTGGTTTAATAAGGGGAATTACACTGTAACTGTGAAGTTAATACCTGTCATTTTATCTACATGCTAACGTTTCTATGCTAATAGATCGCCTGTATGGCTGCTTAATTTGATAAGCATTTGAAAGAATCTGATTATAGATAGGCTGCTCCTTACTGTAAAATTCTTCAGAATAGAAAGAGCTGTCATAAGCCGGGTGTGGTGGCGCACGCTTGTAATCTCAGTACTTGGGAGGCTGAGAGTGGAGGATCCGGGCTCGCGGCCAGCCTCCGCTACTTAGTGAGGCCCTCCGCAACTTAGTGAGACCCTGTTTCAAAATAAAGAATTAAAAATAGGGCTGGGGGTGCAGCTCGGAAATAGAATGCCCCTGGGTTTAATCCCCAGTACCACAAAAAAAGAAAAAAAAAGAGCTGTAATATGTGAGAATAATACACTGAACTCCTTATAATCACCCCATAGCCTAAGAAATAAAGCATTACATGTGTATTTGAAGCCCTCTATGCGTCTCCTCTCCAAATGTAATTCCTTCTGGATCTCACACAGTTTATTATTCTGAATTTAGTAATTATCACTCCAATGCATTTGTATGCATGCTTATTATCCATATATAATCTCTAGAAACTACAAAGTATTTTTTATATATTTAAACGTCACATGAATGGTGTCATATTGCATGAATCTTTCTCTATTTTCAAGTCTCAGGTTTGTAAGATATCATCTTGATATATTTATCTCTAGTGGATTTTTAGGGTGAAGGATATCATTCCCTTGATACCATTCAATTTTTACCCACTTTCTGGGGGACCGTTGTTTCTGATTTTACAATGACGAAAATGCTGCTCTGAAAATGCTAGTTCTTTCTGTGCAAAGTCAAATACTGCTTTGGCCAACAATTCTCAAAACGTGGTCCATGGACCTCCTGAGAGGGCCCAAGACACTTTCAGGCAATCCATTAAGTCAAAATCACTTTTTTGTTGTTTTTCTTGGTACTGGGAAGCCAAGGCAGCACCATGCTATACCAGCACCTGATCAGGCATCATCACCATTCTCTGCTGCCAGTTCAAATCCCTAAGGAATATTCACTTTATTACATAAAGTGAATGCTACATAGACATCTATTTGACACTCTGTATGTTAAGGTGGGAAGTAAGCCCCAAGTACTCAAGAAAAAGCCCTTGTTTGATTTGTAAAATGGAGTACCACTTTTTCTCATGGAATGTCACAATTTTCACTCAAAGAATGACTGCCAACTGTGATTTTTAAACTCTTGGGTATTTGGCAGAGATTTTCCCAAAAAATGAATGATGGGAGCCTGCCATTCTATATGAAACTAACAGGACTGTTGTTAATGATAAAATTTGAGTTCTCAGGAAAAATTAGAAATTTTGAAAACTTGAATCTAATACTATGAGGTTTACAGCTTTGCAATGCTTCATAAGATGGGTAGTGGTTTTTTATATTGTATAATGTAAATATATCAATGTTTTGAAAATCTGTATGACTCAGTAAAACAATATTTTCCAAATGACCAAAGCAAAATGTTATAAAAATATGCATGGGTAAAAAGCAAATTATAGATGCAAGATAAACCATGGATTAAAGTTCACTGATAGGGTTTCAAACTAACCTTTAAGAAACTACCACTTGTTAGTTTGGGAAACAGTATCAAAGAATATCCACAATTATCTGAAAAGGCTATTAAAATACTCCTCCCTTTTCAAATTCCATATCTGTGGGAAATCATATACTTCAACCAAAATAATATACCACAACAGACAATGCAGAAACCAAATCCAGCTGCCTTCTACTGAGCCAAACATATTTACAGAAATGTAAAACAATGCCACGCTTCTCACTAAAATTTTTATTTTAGTAAATGCAAGTCTTGTATGAAATATGCTATTCATGCCGGGCGTGGTGGCGCACGCTTGTAATCCCAGTACTTTGGGAGGCGGAGACCGTAGGATCCGGGTTCGCGGCCAGCCTCAGCTTGTACACGCGTGTGCGGGCGCGCGTGCACGTTCTCTCTCTCTCTCTCTCTCTCTCTGTCCCTGTCTCTCTCTCTCTCTCTCTCTCTCTCTCTACTTAGTGAGGCCCTCCGCAACTTCGTGAGACCTGGTCTCAAAATAAAGTATCAAAAATAGGGCCGGGGGCGTAGCGCGGAGGTAGAACGCCCCTGCGTTCAATCCCCGGTACTGCAA
>PVJS01027252.1:0-26388 GCA_004027185.1 Glis glis | reverse complement strand
ACTCTGTTAAACTTTGCTTGGCCACAAATCTCCCCTCTCCTTGCAGCCCAATGGAACTGAAAAATCTGGAATATAGGCCAGTGAAGGTCAGGGGGCACTTTGACCACTCCAAAGAGCTGTACATGATGCCCCGGACCATGGTGGACACTGCCCGGGAGGCCCGGGAGGCCGGTCGAATCTCCTCTTCACCTGAGAGTGGGGCCTATGTTGTCACCCCCTTCCACTGCAGCGAGCTGGGGTGAGTAGGCCATGCGGGTGCGGGCTGGCCTGGCAGGTGCAGCCAGTGTACTAATTTTCATCGCTATCTCCTTTCCAACCCAGAGCCTGGGTAAGAGCCTGTGGAACTCAAGATACCCAGAAAGCTTCAGTCCTCCAAGTTTGAAATCCCTATTCTGATGTTGACTGAGCAACCTTCGTAGCCAGTCCATTTATTGATGAGTAGGTTCTGTAAGCTCTGAAGGGGGAGAGGTTCAGAGACAGGCTGTCCCCTGGAGAAGTGCCTAGGGGCCAACACATCGATTGTGATGGAACAGGAGGGTAGTATGGCACGAGGGAGACCATGCTGAACTGTCAAGAGGAGGTCAAGAAAACCCCAACATCCTGGAGGGAATTGAGGCAGGGAAGGATCCCCAGGGGTTTTCGGGTTAGCAAGTGGCAAGAACATTCCAGGCAAAGTGTGCAAATGAACATTTCTGGGACTCCTGGTTTAGGTATGGGGTGGGGCCCAGGAGCTGCATGTCTGGCAGGCTGTGTGCCAGGGCTGCTCCTACCCATTAGGACCAGATTAAGGCAGCTGCTGTAATTTGGGCAAGGTAGGTAGGCGCCTGAACTCTGGCCCTGGTGGTTGGTCACTCATTGCGTTACTGTGGGTGGGGCACAGGAAGGAAAGCAGCAGAGAGGGCTGTGCACACAGACCTTGGTGGAAGCCAGGTTGGTGAAAAGGTGGTGGATGGTGGGGAACTTTTGCCAATCAAGAGGGGCACAAGTGAGTAGGGCTCTCCCAGTGTCACACGTGGCCAGGCTAGTCTCCAGGGCCTCAGTCCTGTTTGAAAAATCCTTGGGGCTAGAGGTGTATATAGGCTCTTGCCTAGCACATGTGGCCCTGTGTTGAACTCCCAGCACTACAGAAAAACAAAAAAAGGAAAAACCTACACAACCTTCCACTGGTGCAAGTTCCATAGGTGGTTCAGCAACCATTGATGATCCTTATGTGAACATTCTTCCCAGCCTGACACAGCACACCTTTATTATTCTAGAGTCACCATCCTGGTCAACAGAGGGTTTGTTCCCAGGAAGAAAGTGAATCCCGAGACTCGGCCGAAGGGCCAGGTAAAGGCGCGGCTTCCCCAGTTGAGGGGTCTGGCAGGACTCATCCTGTCCACACACCTGCCACAGGGTGCCTGTAAAGGGCGGTCTCACACCATTCCTTTGTAGATCGAGGGAGAAGTGGACCTAGTTGGGATGGTGAGGCTGACAGAAACCAGAAAGCCCTTCGTCCCTGAGAACAACCCAGAAAGGAACCACTGGCATTACCGAGACCTGGAGGCCATGGCCAGCGTCACAGGCGCAAACCCCATTTTCATCGACGCCAGCTTCCGTACGTGGTGACCAGCCCTCCCCAAAGAGCAAGCAGCTGTTGTAAATACCCTTTCTACCTCCTCTTGGCCCCAAATGTGTCCCCATTACCCTCTGCTGCTCCTTTAGCAAGTGGCCATACTGGTGGGGGAAATCTGAAAAAGGCCAAGCCCTCAGAGGTGACTTGAGGCTGGCCATTGCAAAGCCCCATGTCTCTGCAGAGAGCACTGTCCCTGGAGGACCCATAGGAGGGCAAACCAGAGTCACTCTGAGGAATGAGCACATGCAGTACATCATCACCTGGTGAGTGCATCCCCAGCTCCCTCTCCTCTGACACACTGCGTAGACTAACAGCCTTTCTTCCAACCCAAGGTATGGACTATGTGCAGCCACATCATACCTATGGTTTAAGAAGTTCCTCCGTCGGACACCTGTCATTTGACAAACACAACCTGGCCCTGAATATTTGGAAGGTTCCTGAGCAGACGTTTTACCAAATCATGTACTATTTGTATAAATAAAACTCCTGGGCTTCCACTTGTGCGTCTACCTTTTAAGGCAGTGAGTAGCTGACCACAGATCCAGGCTTGGTCTTACAGGACTTCAGTACTATGTATGTACGGCCTTTTCAGGCAACTTGGTTTTCAGAGCTCTACCTATCTATAGGAGATGCAGCCCTGCTTCGAACATGTGCTTGTTACCTCCCCAAACAAGTTAACCCAAATGCCCAGTAACACACTGGATGAAGTACAACCTTTTATTTTTATGTACAGAAAACTCGACAGTGTACATTTAGCCCAGTTTAGTAGCAAGCTCTTTAGCCTTTGCCTTTTCCAGCTTGGCAATGCGAGCCACTGATTTCGGACCCAGGACGTTGCCTCCCCAGTGACGGCGGATCTGAAATGACAAAGGTAATCAATGAGCGGGGCCTTGCCATCTCTGAAGGCTCTTTAGGCATGTAGCTGTCAGGGCGATATGGCTGTTCCAAGTGGATCACCAAACTGCTCAGTTAAAAGAACCAACCAGTCCCTGGAAACCCTCCCTCACCTAAAACATCCCTTGGTGAAGCTGCTGCTTACCTCATCGTATCTGTCATTGTAGTTGGTCCTGATAGCTTCCACCAGCTTAGCCAGGGCTCCTTTGTCTTCCCTAATAGGGCAAGGGAAGATAAGCTTTTAGCCTGTTACTCTTTAGAAAGGAGGAATGCTCTTTAGAAAGGAGGAATGCCTTCAATTCTTTGCCCTAAACACAAAGCTTTTTGCCTCAGATAAAGTATGACCACATGATTTATTCAGGTGAAGAAATTCTTAACCATCATCGGCAAAGGTTCAGAAAAATTATTCCTTAGGCAACAATGTTGGTCTTAGAAGCCCAGGGGAAGGGCCAAGTGGATGGGGATTTGGGGCTGCTTACTTACGAGTTAACCTGCGTGAAGGCAACAGTGGTGCATGTCTTCCTGTGGACTAGACGCCCGAGCCTCGCCTTCCCTTTGATGATGCAGTAAGGGACCCCCATCTTGCGACACAGGGCAGGCAGGAAGACAACCAGCTTTGGAAGAAAGCACCAGCTGAGAAGCATGTTTTGACCAAAAGCAGTCACTCAAGAACGAGCTTGGTGGCAATTGCTCAGGGTTAAAAAGCTCATTATTTGCACTTCAAGGTTTAATTCAGTCTAGAAATTCACATCATTGCAAGAGCCATGTCCAAGTTGGATCCAGCCAGTGCTGTGTTGAAAAGAACAGTGTGTCTGTCCTGGTCACCCACTTGGGGCTTACCACACCAGACTCAGAATTAAGCCTATTCCACCTTCCCAATACGCACCCAAGACCCTGGGTTCACAGCCAATGCCTAAAAACAGACCTACCTCGATGGGATCCACATCGTGTGCAATTACCACCAGCTGCGCCTTCTTGTTCTCCACCAAGGTGGTGACAGTGTTGACCCCTGGAACACACACCCACTGTGATGAGCACTGGGAGGCAGCTCTGGCCACACAACGCAGCCCAGCCCAGCTGCGACTCAGTGTTAAAAAGCTCACATTTCACCCCTCACAGCGACTTCAGGCGAAGAAACTCATCACTGCACAGCCTGCCCCACTAGTTGCCTCCTCTGAGGAGGAGCCACTCACCGGCTCGAAGGACTGGTGGTCTCTTAGTGGGGACATCCCCCTTGCCAGCAGCTTTCTTCTCCGCCCGGGCCAACAGCCTCTGCTTCTTCTCCTGCTTCGTCTCTGGTCTGTACTTATGGGCAAGCTTGAGCAGCTGGGTGGCTGGGAAAGCATTCTTCAGTTAGGTTCAGAGTTTAAGTTCCTATTTCTCTTTCTTTGGTACTGTGGATTGAAACCAGGAGCATTCTAACTCCCTGTCACACCCTCTTCCTTTTTACTTTCAAAACAGGATCTTGGCGAGGCTGGCCTCACATATGCGATCCTCCTGTCTCAGCCTCTCAAGTGCTGGGATCACAGGCACACACCACTGCATGCCTCTGCCATTTAACCTAACATAAATGCCAGACCCCATCCTGCTTTAGCATAACGATTTGGTGTTGCGTGAAACTGACAGCTGCAGTTCCACAGACCATCTTTTCAGGTAGGGCCGCTTTGCATTCTGGAAGAGGCTGGCTCAGCGCCACAGAACCCCACCTGTTTGGCGGTCCAAGGCCTGGGTGAACTGGTTAATCGCAGGAGGTACTTTGAGCCGCTTGTAGAGTATAGCCCTTTGTCGCTGCAGCCGGATGTAGCGGGGCCATTTGACAAAGCGGGTGAGGTCCCTCTTGGGCTGGATGTCCTGTCCTGGGAAGTTAAGGGTAAGGAAGTGAGTGAGGCTCAGACCGGGTCAAATTCACGTTTGGGGCCCCTCAGAAAGGTGTCGGTGCATCAGAGATCTTGGTGGTGTAAAATGTCATCACTATCTTTCAGATAGCAAATATTCTTTCACATCATCTGCACGCAAACACCTGGGACCCCTGGGGGGGGCAAGAGGAAGAAGTGCCTCGTCCCAGAGGCTTGGCAGGTACCACCAAGGTCCACGTCGCAAGGGGCACAATGTAAGAGCTGGGAGCCGTTTTCTAGAAAGCAGAACAATGAATCCCAGTTCCAGCAGGCTCTAACCACCAGCTCCCTAACACCCACAAGGTGCGACAGAACCTGCCACTCAATGAAGACCCACTTTCCTCGGGAAAATGCTTCCAACGCCCGGTCTCCCCATGTCTTACTCACCAATGCCGAAGTTCTTGGGCCTTTTCTCGAACAGAGGATTCACGACCTTCTTGGCCTCCTGCTTCTTCACGACGGCAGGGGCCGGGGCCACCTTCTTCCCCTTGGCCTTCTTTCCTTTCGGCTGGGCGGGAAGGAAACGCAGTTAGGCCGTCGCCCCTCCGCTCGCCCCTCCGGGGTGAGGGTGTGACAGGGGCGGCCGGCAGCACGGCGACAGCCCTGCTCGCGCACCGGCGCTCCTGGTGGCCGGGGGTCCCCGCCATCCCTCGGGCGGCCGTCGTGCGCGTCCCCCCCACGCACAGTCGCGGTTGACAGGCCAAGACGGAGAAGGCAGCCAGGGCCTGCTCCCGCCGCGCCCGTCCCGAGCCCGCACTGCGGCGTCGCGCTCCCCGGTCGGCGCCCCGCTCCCGGCCGCCAGTCCCCGCCCGGCCCAGCGCCTCCGAGCCATGCCGGTCAGGGTTCTCCTAGCGCCCGGCGGAGCCGTGGGTCCCCGCGGCCGCGCCCGGAGGCGGATGGCTGCGGATGGATTCCGGCCCCGGCGCATAGAACGCAGCATCACTCACCATCTTGGGAGGCTGGAGGAGAGAGAAAGGAAAGGGAATTGTGGGTAATATGTAAGCGGCCTCGGAGATCGCGAGAACTGGAGTGTGCGCGGGATTTCCGATTTAAAGCGATAGGACTCCGGAGAGCCTACTTAGGGGGCGGTGCCTAGAGCGGCGGCACCTTGCACGGGTCGGGGCGGAGGGGCTGCGGCCAGCTGCCCGGGCGTGCAGAGGCGCAGGTAAGCGCCGGCCGGGGGTCGCGGAGGCTTTCCTGGGAGGACGGGGCGCGGCGCGCCGGAGACCCGCTCCTCCCCTGGCGTCAGGCCGAGCCCGCGGGGCGCGCCGGGTCTGGATGGTGCGGGCCCCGAGCAGCGGGCTAGGCCTACCTGGGCCGCCCGGCGGACGCCCGTGGCGAGGGCGGTTCCGAGCCTGCGGGGTCCGGAGCCCTGGACGGCGTGGTTTGGGCGGTGCCGGGGACCCCGGGCCGGTGGGGCGGCTAGCGCTCGGGTCAGGGCGGCGCGCAGGGTGCGATGGGCTTGTCGGGTGCTGGGGCGCATCGCCCAGGCAGAGGGTAGGCCGCGCCTGCTGACGGGTGAGCTCACCTGCCCTTGGAAGGTAGGGCGCGTTTATCTGGTAGAAAGGGACTCCCCAGAATTCTGCATGTGCTGCTCAGGGGGACCGAGGGTGGCTGAGCTTGGCTCGCCCACACCCAGCTCTGTCCTGCACTCTGTCCTGGTCCAGGCCTCCCCCTGGGCTGCCCGAGGCCCGCCATGGCCCAGCAGAGGGCCTTGCCCCAGAGCAAGGAGACGCTGCTGCAGTCTTACAACAAGCGGCTCAAGGACGACATCAAGTCCATCATGGACAACTTCACCGAGATCATCAAGACCGCCAAGGTGGGGGTGCTGCCCTGGCCTCATGAGCCCCCCAGAGAGGTCTAGAGAGAGCAGAACCTGGGGATGGACTGACCAGCTCAGGTTAATGGTGTTTGAGCAGCACCTGCAGTATATGTGGCCTGCACTCTGTGCCAGCGGTGGGGATGCAGCAGGGAACAGAACAGAGCAGGTCCTTGTCCCCCTGGAGAAAACGTTTTGGGATGGGGGTGGCAGGGTGCGGTAACAAACAGGTCAACAGGTAAATAAATGAGCCAAGTAATTACATGCCCAGATACAGTAGAGTAGGGGACTCTGACCCAGTTGCTGAGGGTCCAAGTCCAGCATTTACTAGCCACATGGATTTGATGGAGGTTTAATGCCCCACGGCCTCAATTTCCTGTGTAGTGGGTCCTTGGGATGAGCTTATCTGTAAAGCAGTTACCATACGACCTGGCTCAGCATGAGTGACATAAACTGTAGCTATTGCTAGTGAGTGAACAGGAAACGGGGAGGCAAGAAGCTGGAGCAACACAGTGGTAGGTGTACCAGTTGGGTGGCAAGCCCATTGGGGTGGCAGGTCCGTTGATGCTGCAGCTGCCGGCTCTTTCCTAACATCTACAGATCTTGGCCTGCTTGGCTGGTTGGTAAGAGTAAGGACGGCAGCTAGCATTTATTCAACACTCACTGTGTGTCAGCTGTGTTGAGGACTATCTATTCTCTGTCCCATCTAACCTGCGCAGGAACCTTGTGAAGCAGGTACCATTTTTCTCTCCACATTCGGTGGATGAAACAAGCCCAGAGTCACTTGGCTAATCACAGCAGGATTTGGATGCAGGAAGTCTGGCTCTTACCACTGAGGGTGCCCTGAGCCCCCTCTGCCTGTTTCCTCCCAAAGTTCTGCGGACCTTGGAGCTGGTCTCCTGGCTTCTCTTTATTTTTAAGATACCTCGAGCCCACTGGGTTCAGTCCCTGCCTCAAGTTGGCCCATCTGTAAGTTAGGGACAGCAATCCAGGCTCCTGTGAAGATTTCCTGAGAGAATGATGATTAGCCAGTGCTGTTTAACGTGGTACCTGGAACCCAGGAAATGGTCACTTAAAAAAAATGTGGCCCGCCAGGCGTCGTGTTGCATGCTTGTAATCCCAGTACTTGGGAGGCTGAGACAGGATAGCAGGTTCATGGCCAGCCTCAGCTATTTAGTGAGGTGCTCCACAACTTAGTGAGACCCTGTTTCCAAATAAAGAATAAAAAATAGGGCTGGGGGTGTAGCTCGGAGGTAGAATGCCCCTGGGTTCAAATGTGGCCCTTTTATTCTGTCACTCAACAATTTTTCTAGTGCATGAGTGAGTGATTATCACTCCTTTACAAACAGGGCTCCACACCCCAACAAAGACTAGGTCAAGGCTGGGCATGGTGGCATAGACCTATATCCCAGCTACTAGGGAGGCTGAGGCAGGAGGATTCAAAGTTTGAGGCCCGCCTGGGCAACTTAGTGAGACAGTGTCTCAAAATAAGAAATAACAAGGGCGGCGGGGCGGGGGGTGGGTAGCTTAGAGGTAGAGCACCCCTAGGTTCAACCTCCAGTACCAGGAAAAAAAGAAAAATTTGGTCAAGTTAATGAAGACCCCACCTGACACCTAGCCTGGTAGTCAGCACAGGCAGGCATTCCCTTGGCCTGATGAGGGCGCTGTTGTCTCCTGTAGAACGGAGCAAGAGGGCCTGGTTAGCAGAGTGCCTGGTGTGCGGAAGGCAAGATAGACACTGCAGCACTGTGGGTGCACTAGGCAGCTGGCCGCTTCCTGTGGGCTGACTGGGCGAGCGGTAGGGACTCTGTGATGGTCAGCTGAGCTGATGATAGGCTTTCTTGCTTGCCCTCAGATTGAGGATGAGACACAGGTGTCTCGGGCTACTCAGGGCGAGCAGGACAATTACGAGATGCACGTGCGAGCTGCAAACATCGTGAGTCCCTGGGGCGGAGGGTGTGGCTGGGACTCCAGGAGGGTCCCTGCTGGGTCTCATGGGTGTATTATGGGTCTTCTGTCACCCCCTTCCCCCAGCAGAAGGAAAATGCATCTATGACAGCTTTTGAGAAGGGGCGGGGGGCAGCAAATCACTTCTCAGGAGATTGTCCCCCGGAAGGACACTGGGGGGAAGGCCAGGCAGATAGCCACCTCGGTCCATCCGATAGCTGTGCGGTGAGGTCAGGAAGAGGGAAACCCTTCCTGCTGACGTGAACAATTGCCAAATAAACCAGCCACATGTGCAGTGTGGTCCTTCCCGATGTTGCAGGAGAAACCCAGCAACCATGAATGTGCATGAGAAAGGGTCCCAAGCAGTCCGCCCGGCTGGCAGCCATGGCGTCCCGGGAGAGTGGGGCAGGAGGCAGAAGGGGATGTAGTTTTCTCTGAGGGTTTGAGTTTAGCCGGTCTGATGGAGATGAGCATGGGAGTGGAGACCAGCACTTGGGGACCAGCTCATGTCATGTGCCAGTTAAGGCGGTGTTGGGGTCCTGCCTCCACTGTTGCATCCTAGCTCTCTCCCGTCATCCTCACAAGTGGCCCTGAACAGTCACTTAGTCCCCCTTTACAAGTGAGGAAGTTGAGGCTCCCGGGGGGGCCACTGCTGGCCCAGCGTTAGCCCACCAGCAAGGCCACCGTCCTCCCCCACCCTGCGCCTATCCTGCTTCTGCTGGCTGCAGGTACGAGCCGGCGAGTCCCTGATGAAGCTAGTGTCGGACCTCAAGCAGTTCCTGATCCTCAATGACTTCCCGTCGGTGAACGAGGGCATCGACCAGCGAAACCAGCAGCTGCGTGCCCTGCAGGAAGAGTGCGACCGCAAGCTTATCGCCCTGCGGGACGAGGTCTCCATCGACCTGTATGAGCTGGAGGAGGAGTATTACTCATCCAGGTACAAATAGGGCTGGACTCCCATGCAGGCTGGAGCCTGCCCACCTGGGCCTGGCCTGGAAGGTCCTTCTGTTTTTCCAAACCTTCCTGGTCGCGGCAGCAGAGCCAGTGCCTGGGTTCCGGAACAGAAGCCCTGGCCAGAGCGTTTGGTCAACACACAGTTCACAGCCACCTGCCGGGGCCCGGCCTTAACCCCAGTGCAGTGGTGAAAGTCACAGGACGCCTGGTGTGGGAGGCCGAGTGTGGAGAGGGGCATCCCCGCGGGCCGGGCAGAGCCCTCCTCTGGGCAGTGCTGAGCAGTGTGTCTGAGCCTTGCCGCTCTTGGCCCTTGAATCCACGTTTAGATGTTTCAGACAAGACTGGGCTGTGCCCTCATGGCCCCAGGCCCACAGCCATGTCCAGGACGCCACTGCTTGACCCAGGATGCAATTCCATGTGGATGTCGCCGCACCCCACTGTGTGTGTGTGTGTGTGTGTGTGTGTGTGTGTCTGTCTGTCTGTCTGTCTGTCTGTCTGTCGAGTGGGAGCAGTCCTGGGGGGGAAGAGGAAGGAGCTCAAGCAGAACACCTTGACAGGCCCCGGGCAATCGGATGTCTTGTTTCCGGTCTGCTCAGCCTTACTCGCAGAGCGGGAGCCTACTGCCTGCCAGGGTCACAGAAGTGGGCAGGCCACAACATCCCCACCCTCGCAGCCTCTAGGGGCCACCAAAATCCTGACACCTGAGACCGTCTGTGCTGGAGGGGTCCAGTTAATTTACAGTTTAGGTGGAGGAAACAGGCTGGAGACTGGAGGTCTTGCTCCTCTGTCCCATTTCCTTGCAAAGTCAAGGGTCAGTCCAGCGGTCACAGAGTCCAGGCTACCTCGTGCCCGCTCCTGGACACACCTCCCTCCTGGTGGTGGATTCAGAAGGCTCCTTTCGGCCACACTAGGGAGTCACAGATGTCCAGAACCTGCATGGTCCACAGTTTGGGGTTTGGTTTCCCTGTACTGGACTCAGTGTCACTGACTATCAGGAATAGTTCTAGTGTTTTCCAGAGGGTCCTGGGGCTGTCTTGGCCCCTGATACTGGCTTAGCAGACATGGAGCAGCATCTTCCCCACCCCAGGGAGGCAGAGGAGATCCTCCTGGGGCAAGTCCCTTCACGTTGTTACTACCCTTCAGACAGCAGTTGCCCCAAGTGCCCCCGGACAGCCCAGCCACGGGCCAGTAACAGCCCTAACTAAGGAGCCGAGAGCCAGAGGGAGGAGGGGACTGACTGGCCAAGGTCATGTAGCAGAGCTGTGCCGACAACCCAGGAGTCCCGAACGCCGGCTCCCCAAGTCCTCCCTGAGCCAGTTCCTCTGCTTCACCAGAGCCGTTTCTGAGTCAGCTCGTCCCCTCGGCAGGCATCCCGTCCTCTCCAGTGGAAGCAGTTGCCTCTTCCGCCTGGGGACACACTTACGCGGTCAGGACTGTAGAGCTAGGGCCAGTGGGTTTGGTCTCCCTCTGCCTCGTGCCTGCACACACCCGCCAGCCGCGGGCACCTCTGCCTGCTGCACTCTCTGCTCACTACTTGCTCTTTCTGGCTCTGCCTCCCCCTCCGCTCTCCTGGGGATGCCACTCTGTGCCGCCTGAGACTGCATGCTGAGGACAGGCGTGGGAGAAGGCCAGAGCCACCATGGGAATGGCCCTCCTGGAGCCACCACTGCCGTGCCTGAGGGGCCGTGCTCCTCGCCTGCATCCTGCTCCAGTCTTCCCGTGAGAGACGGGAAACTGAGTGCACGGAGCCCTAAGGCCGGAGCAGCAGTCCAGGGAGGTGCCAGGGCATATATTCCTGATTGTCACCCCATTTAGGCTGAGCCCTATGCAGGGACCTACCCCAAAATAAGACAGGGTCTCTACTATTGGAGACTCCTTGCAAAGTCTCATGACCTCCCCAGGCTGGGAGGGGACCCAGCACCCGCTCAGGAGGAGGGGAGGGCCCGCTGAGGTCCCACAGCCTGCTGGTGGCTTCTTTCAGATTGCACGGGCGGCTTCCATGGCCCCCTCCCTTGACCAGGCCTGCTGGGCAGAGGGGCCAGTGCAGAGGAGAGGAGGAGAAGGCAGGTCGGGCGGCGGTTGTGCTTTCTTAACTCTGCTTCTGTCTTGCTTTCCCCCTCCCTTCGCTTTCCTCTGCCTGCTCCTGTCTCTCCTTGGTTTTCTGGTGGTGGAAAAGCTCGAGTCTTTGTGAAGCTAATGACCTTCCTCTGTGCGAAGCTTACTGGAGGCTGGACCTCGACACAGACTCTGCCGACGGCCTCTCGGCCCCTCTGCTGGCATCCCCGGAGCCCGGCACTGGCCCCCTGCAGGCTGCAGCCCCTGCCCACTCACACGCTGGCGGCCCGGGCCCCACAGAGCACGCCTGAGCCTCTGGTTTATCGGGAGCAAAGTGCAGGGCTCCCGCTGGGTGCTCACAGCCTCCCTGCTTTCAGTTGGCTTCCACTTGGGGACCTAGGACCTAGGAGCCACTGTGGCCTCCTTGGGTACCTGGCTAGGCCAGCATCACCCCTCCCCGAGAAAATTGTTCTAGTTGTTTCCAGGGTGGCCCATCGTCATCTCTGGCCTCTACCTTCCTGGCCAGCCAGGTGGAAGGAAGTTTGTCCTGTTGACCTTGACTGTGGGGCAGGGAAGATGGCTGATAACAGAAAGACAGCCTGAGCTTGTTGTTTCAAATTGGGAGGGGCACAGAGTGGACAGTGTTAGCCAAACCCTTAGGCCAGGGCTCCTGTGCAGAAGCCTACTCTCTCCTCTTGCCCTGAGCCCAGTATCCATGCCATGGACTGACTGCCCTGGCACAGCCGTGTGGAGAGGGGCGCCCTACTTACACAGAAGCCAGCCAGGGCTTCTTCCTGAATCCCACTGCCATGTCCATTCTATTTTTGTAATGAGACTGTTAAATAAAACTACCACTTTTTTGTGTTGGGTCCTCTTTCTTCATCCCTGGTCAGTCCGGGACCATCCTTGAACTCCCAGTGGCTCCTGAGCAATAGCTCCTTGCTCTGCCTGGACAGCCTTGGGGTCCAGGACAGGCCCCTCCCACTAGCACCCAGTAGTCCTCAGTGTTTGGTGAATGAGCGAAAAAACTGCCATTATTGCAGGACACACAGCTCGCACACCTGTACCGCAGTGTCATCTACACGCTGCTGCCCCGAGTCAGTGCTGATGTGCCTGTGCCTGCTGTTCAGAGCGGGGAGACACAGGCCTGGAAGGGGTGAGGTGTGCTGTGGCCACAGAGCTGGGAGGTGTAGTGGCAGAAACAGGATTTGAGCCCAGGGGGAGCCAGGCCCAGTGCCTATTGGTACCAGGCTCACCTCAGACACCTGGAAACCAGTTTTGTGGGCATGGGGTGTTAAGCCAAAGAGCTAGAACTTCAGCCCTGCCCCAACTGCCAACCACCTGCTTTATCATCTTCCTGTGAGGGAGATCTGTTTCTGATAGCAGCCCAGGATCCAGCCTTGGGGCTAGGAACACAAGATGGCCTGTCCCTAGGGAGCCCAAGAACTCCACAGGAAGAGGGAACTTAGGGCCAGAACTGGCTGACTGGTTTCTGGAGTGGCCAGGGAAGTCACTTGCCATGAGCTTCCCATTGGCAAGATGTGTGATGGAGCTGGGCATGGGGCACATGCCTGTAAATCCCACTACTTGGGAGGCTGAGGCAGGAGGATCCCAGGTTTGCGGCCAGCCTCAGCAATTTAGCGAGGCTCTCTGGAACTTAGACCCTTAAAAAAAATAGGGCTGGGGGGTGTAACTCAGAGGTAGAACGCCCCTGGGTTCAATTCCTAGTACCACGGGGGGGGGGGGGCGTGGCGTATGTGATGGTCTCCTGCAGTATTTTAATTGCAGAAAGCTTGTATTTAGCCACTGAGGAAGAAAAGGAACTTACAATCACATGGAAGCATTGAGAGGGTGCTTGGAAGGAACAGGCCATGAGGGCTTTGAAAAACCAAAATAATAAAATCTTGTACCATGAAAGTACTTGCTTTTCTTTTTTGGCACTGGGGAGAGCCCAGGGGAGTTCTACCTCTGAGCTACATCCCCAGCCCTTTTTATTTTGATTTGGACTCGCTAAGTTGCTGAGGCTGATCCTAGACTTGCCATCTCAGCCTCCCAAGTACTGAGATTACAGGCATGCGCCACCACGCCGGCGATGAATTTTATTTTGTGTGTGTGGTGGGGAGAGAGTGCTGGGGATTGAACCCAGAGGCGTTTCTACCTCCCAGCTATGGCCCCCCAGCCCTTTTTTATTTTGAAACAGGGTCTCGCTAAGTTGCGGAGGGCCTCACTAAGTAGCTGAGGCTGGCCGCGAACCTGGATCCTCCTGTCTCAGCTTCCCAATTACTGGGATTACAGGTGTGCGCCACCACAAGTGCGGTGCGCGCTCAGGGTGCCGGGGGCCCAAGCGCCATTCCCAGCACCAGGGACTTCCGGTACCTTGGAGCCACTTCCGCCCGATGCCCCGCCCCTTCCGGCGGGCCAGGACCGGAAGCTCGGCGCTCGGCTGCGGTTCCTGCCCACGCGTGAGTCCGGCCGTCGCACGGCCTGCAGGACCCGAGCGTGCGCGGCGTCCGGGGCCCCTCGTGCCCGCCCACCCGGCCGGGACGCGGCCATGGCCTCCCTGCTCGCCAAGGACACCTACCTGCAGAACCTGGCCCGGAAGATCTGCGCGCAGCCCGGCCCCGAGCCGCCGCGGCGCCAGCGGGGTAACGCGCGGGGCGGTCGGGGCCGGCCTTGGAGGGCTCCCACTCCCCGCCCGCCGCGGCTGGGGCGGCAGCCGCCCCACAGTCAGGTGACCCCCGAGCCGCCCTCAGGTGGATCAGACGACTGTGAAAGGCCGGGCGGACGCTTTAACCACCTTTCTCCGGCATCAGCCCGAAGGGCTGCAATGGCGCGGGGGTGTGCGCTCCGCCGGAGGCCCGGGTCCTGGCTGGCCCGGAGGAGGCCACCTCGGCCTCTTCCCCGCCGCTCTCCACCTGGGGTAGACAGTGAGCAGTGATGAGCGGGCCCGAGTGCCTCTTCTGTCCCTCAGCTCGGGCCTGATCTCAAGTAGGGAGAAGGAAGGACAGGGACTCCTGTCTCTGCCGTAGGGCTTCACTGTCCCTGGTGAGGAGGCTTCCCACAGAGGGAGACACACACACAGGAGGAACAAACGAGCGGCCGAGAGCTGGGGCTTGTAAGCCCGGCCCGAGCCCTGGAGGAGCGGAGGGCGGCAGGGCTGAGTAGGGAACTAGCCGGTGCAAAAGAGGTTTTCCTTAGAGAGGAGACATACTCATTGTAGAAAATTTGAACTCTAGAGTTTTCTCACCACCTAGAACTTGGTCTTTCTAGTCCTTGTCATATGTATATATTTCATGTATTGAAATGATATTCTTCATGCTCAGTTTTCTGGTTAAAAGTGTGAATAGAGCAAGCCTGTCGGGTAGTGCGTTGCGTAGCAGTGCCATAATTTGTTGCTGGAGATTTGGCTTTCCCTAGCTCTTCACTCAGATAATGTTGTGATGAACGTCCTTGAAGCCAAATCTTTGGGCATGCTGATTCTCACTATCAGAATGCTGGGCCAGGCAAGTGACATGCGCTGCCTGCCGGTAGTAGGTAGGCTTCCCGGGAAGCTTGTGGTTCTGAGCTCTGGATAAGTGCTGCTGGCTCCCCCACCCAGATTCTCTTCACCTTCCTGTGGGATCACAGCCTTTCCTGTCTGCTGAGTGGGTCACAGAAATTTGAATGACAACTCTTTGTCATTTTGTGTTTCAGGGGGCAAAACTGAAGGTCCGGAAGCTTCTGGACCCCCAAAGAAGAAAAGGAAGAAAACGCAGAAGAAATTGCGAGAGCAGGAACAGAAGGCTGTGAAGCACAAGGCCAAGTCCCTTGGGGAGAAGACGCCAGTGGCTGCTGGGGCCAACAAGTCAGTGGTAGCCAAAGAGGAAGAGACCTCTACCTCTGCAGGGACCCCTGCAGGTGAGGAGCTCCAGGGTGGGGCCCAGATACAAATGTATCTGCTTATAAGAAAGGGCACCTTCTTTGCCCGGAGTGGTGGGGCACACTTGTAATACCAGCACTTGGGAGGCTGAGAGAGGAGGATCGCAGGTTCGAAGCCAGCCAGCCTCAGCAACTTAGCGAGGCCCTCCACAACTTAGTGAGACCCTGTTTCCAAATAAGAAATAAAATCGGGCTGGGGGTATAACTTGGAGGTAGAATGCCTCTGGGTTCAATCCCCAGTACCAAAAAAACAAAACAAAACAAAACAAAACAAAACAAAACAAAACATAAAATAAATAAATAAAATAAAATAAAATAAAATAAAAAGAAAGGGCACCTTCAGACAAAAAGGAATACCGTAAAGTTTCCCATAGAGTGACGGTCACAGCATCCCTGTGTGAGTGGATGGGGGATGGGAAGTGTGTGTGTAGTGGTTCCAGAATGGCTGGCATGGCCACGGCCCTCTAGGATCTGGAGCAGCTTGACTGGTAGGAAGTGTCCTGATACCACAGTGATCTGCTTCGCGACAGTCACCTGTCCAGTCCAGGAGGATGTAGGGACAATCCAGGTTGAGGCAGGTGGAGTGGTTTACTGAACTGGCCTGCAGACCCAGGAGTGGCCGCAGGGGTCAGGGAGGGCAGCGAGCAAGGCTGAAGCTTAGAGGGAAGGCACGGGAACTGTCACAGGAGAACCTCATTTCTATCCTGTCTCCTTTCCCACAGATGGCTGGGCCACAGGACCTGACTCTGTCTTTGCCTTGGATGTCCTGAGACAACGGCTGCATGAGAAGATCCAGCAGGCCCGGGGCCAGGTAGGTGTGGAGACCTGGAGGGCGCCCAGCAGCGTGTGTGCGGACTGGCTTCTCTGCCCTGGCTCTGCTCTCTGCAGGGGCTGCAGCTCTGTCCTGGGGAAGCAGGCGTGGTTCTTCTTTCCTTGGAGAACCTCAGTCCCCCCAAAGTCATTGGCCTTTTGCTGGCTCCTCTCTTCTGTGGGTCTCAGATGCCCCGCCTCCTTCTGAGTAGCTGCCTTTGCTGACATCACACTGGCTGATGCCATCCATCTGTCCCTCTGAAGGTCGTCACTGTGGACTGGCCAGCCTGGGCTTTTGGTGTTGAGTGGTGCTGTCTCTCCTCTGACCTAGCCACCCCCTCTTTCCCTGGGGCCTTTCTCTAGGGCCTCTGCGGTGTGTGGGTAGTCCCCCAGCTTCTCTCCTCACCCTCTTGGGACATGCCTGCTGGCCATCCTCTGATTGCTAATAGGCGATTGAGGCTCTGATGGTCTGGTGCAAGAACAATCTTGTCGGGTGTGAGGCAGACAGGCAGCCGGCAGGGCAGACCTGGACACCTCATGAGCAGAATGTGCAGGGGTCAGCTGGGCATGGTGGCACATTCCTGTAATCCCAGTACTCTTGAGGCTGAGACAGGAAGATCACAGGTTCAGTACTGGCCTCAGCAACACAGTGAGGCTCTCAGCAACTTAGTGAGACCCTATTTCAAAATAAAAAGTTAAAAGGGCAGGAGGAGCCTGGTGTGGTGGCCGAAGCTTGTAATCCCAGTACCTGGGAGGCTGAAACAGGAGGATTGCAGGTTCAAGGCCAGCCTCAGTAACTTAGTGAGACACTGTTTCAAAATAAGAAATAGAGCTGGGCCTGGTGGTGCATGCCTATAATCTCAGAACTTGGGAGGCTAAGACAGAAGGATCACAAGTTCAAGACCAGCCTCATCAACTTAGTGAGACTCTTGACAACTTAGTGAGACCCTGTTTCAAAATAAAAAAATTTTTTAAAGGCTGGGAGTGTAGCTCAGATGTAGAATGCCCCTGTGTTCAATACCCAGTACCACAAAGAAAAAAAAAAGAAGGAAAAAAATGAAAATAGGGCTGGGGGTGTAGGTTAGAGGTAGAACACTCCTGGGTTCAATCCCCAGTACTATGAAAAAAAGGGGAGGGAGTGGGGAGTGGAGACAGAGGTAGAATGCCCCTGGATTCAATTCCTGGTACCAAAAATAAATAACGTGCAGGGGTCAGGACAGGCCCTCATGCAGGCTCAGTCCAAGCTCTGAACTAGAGAAAGAAGGGCAACAGTACACAGAATGGTGTTTATACAGTGGACCTGGGAGCCAGAAGCCGTGATCCTTGTGTGAGGTTCCTCGCCCCTTCTGGGGACACTTGCATTTTGTGGAACACTTAGCGCCGTGGCTGTGCCCTGCCTGCGGGTTTCCTCCTGCCCCTTTCCAGCCCCAGCGCCATCTCGGCCATGTGCCAGACAGGGCCCCAAGGCTGAGAGCACGCTGCTGAGCAGGCCCTCCTTCCACCCAGGGTGGCTCCAAGGAGCTCTCTGCCGCCGCTCTGGAGAAAAGGCAGCGGAGGAAGCAGGAGCGGGACCGGAAGAAGAGGAAGCGGAGGGAGCTGCGCGCCAAGGAGAAGGCCGCCAAGGCCGAGAAGACAGAGGCGGTGGCCGAGGTGCCCCCCGAGGTGGCCCACGCAGAGCCGCAGGAGCCGGCCCTGATCTTCAATAAGGTGAGCAGAGCCAGGCGCGGGCAAGGAGGCTGGGCCTGGCCTTTCAACCCTTGCTGGCTGCGTGGCGCAGACCAGTGACTCCCCTCTAAGGGGGTGACAGCAGTGGCGCAGGTCTCGGGTGCTGGCCAGGGCTGGGATGCTGGGATGCCGGGTTCGCCATTGCTCACTGGCGTGCGCCTCCTCCCAAGGTGGAGGTGACTGAGGAGGAGCCGGCCAGCAAGGCCCAGCGGAGGAAGGAGAAGCGGCAGAAGGTGAAGGGGAACCTGACCCCACTGACTGGCAAGAACTACCGGCAGCTGCTGGAGCGCCTGCACGCGCGGCAGGACCGGCTGGAGGAGCTGCGGGAGCAGGACGCGGGGAAGGCCCAGGAGCTGGAGGCCAAGATGAAGTGGACCAACCTGCTGTACAAGGCGGAGGGCGTGAAGATCCGCGACAGCGAGCACCTGCTGCAGGAGGCCCTGAAGCGCAAGGAGAAGCGCCGGGCGCAGCGGCAGCGCCAGTGGGAGAGGCGCTCGGCCCACGTGGTGGAGAAGATGCAGCAGCGGCAGGACAAGCGGCGCCAGAACCTGCGCAAGAAGAAGGCGGCCAAGGCTGAGCGGCGCCTGCAGAAGGCCCGCAAGAAGGGCCGGGTGCTGCCGCAGGACCTGGAGCGGGCCGGCCTCGCCTGAGCTGCGTCCCGGTCCCCAGCCGGGCACTGTCCGTGTGGTGTGAGGTGCTGGGCATGTCCCTTCATCTACAGATCTCGGGTCCCCTGGGGGTGAACACAGTCATCACCTCCCATAGCTGCTGTAAGGGCCCAGATCACGTGCCAAAGAGAACATTGTTTCAGCGTTGTCCTTAAAAACAGGGCTGCATCCTTCAGAGCCTGGGAGGGTAGACCAGACCCGCATCCCAGATCCTCTTGGGAGGTGGGGAGCTTCCCTGCATCCCAGATCCTCTCGGGAGGTGGGGAGCCACCCTGCATCCCGGGTCCTCTCGGGAGGTGGGGAGCCTCCCTGCATCCCGGGTCCTCTTGCGAGGTGGGGAGCTACCCTGGAGTTTGCAGACTCAGGGAAGGAGCAGATGGGATAGGGATCGGGTGAGTGCTCTGCCAGCCACATCCCACCTCCCCTCTGTTCCCTGGGGTCCTGGGCCTTGTTCAACTGCCCGTTAGTCCAGAATTCACCGGGAGGAAGGAGAGCCTATGGGAGGCTGATTGGTTCACAGAACTTGAGAGAAGCACAGGCCGGTGGCTGGAACTGCCTGCTCTGCCCTGGCTCCTTAGTCTCTTTCTCTGCTGTCCCTCAGTGTTCCCTGGGCTGTCCTCTCCCGGTCCAAAACCCAAAGGAAGGGAGCGGTACCTTCCCAGGTCCAGGGGTGTGACTTGGGTCACGTGGTCACCGTGGGGCCAGTTGCTGGTTGCAGGGCTGGGGTGCAGTGGCTGGCATGCCTGGGCACTCTGGAGTCTGGGTTCCCCAGCGGGGTGCGGGTGGAGGGAGGCCTGCTGTTAGCACACTGGAGGGGTGGGAGATGGGGGGAGACAGCAGGTGCACAGAGGCCCCCCCAGGTGAAGCTTGGGTGGTGAGTTGGTTCGGGCGTTTTCCTAAGTGTCTTGGAAGAAAAACTCACGCTGCCCGAACAGCTATTCAGAAATGAGCTTCTTTTCTCCAAAAAGTTTAATAAAATGGGCAGTGTTCCCACGCGCACAGCTGAAAAGGCCTAGGAGTGAACGGCCCCTGGGCAGTGTGGGTGCAGATGTGCTCCGGCCCTCTGGTGAGGCCAAGCTGAGCTGCTTTGTCAAGTCTTGTCTTCACTGGATGGTGGGTGGGAAGGGGAAGAGAATGCTGGGCTGAGGGGCCGGAGGCCTGTGGCAGCCGCAGAGTGGACCTCGCGTCCACTTTGAGGATTGACTTGCTGCCCGGCTGCTGCCTCCATATGTCGCCTGGTACGGTGCAAGCGCCTGAGTGTTCCTGCCCCAAGCGAGCGCCTCTCCGGGCAGCTGCACCCCGGTTGTTGCTGGTCAGTTTAGGCTTCGGCAGCTCTGTGGGGCTCTCGTCCATCCTGCTTCCTGCTTCCTGCCCTCCATCTTCCCCAGACGATGCCTCCAGTAGACCTCGTGCATTTCTACCTCAGTCTCCGTGTTTGTTACCTGGAGGGATGAAAGTCACACACAGCTCCCAATAAATTCCAAGTGAGACTTAGACATACCACACACCTGGGTGACATGGAGTTTACAAAATAAGGGAGCTGTACAGTTAGCGTCCTCAGCCAGGAGGAAAGAGAGGGCGGTCTCTGCAAAGGAACAGTGGCAGCTGATTTTTCAGCAGCTCGCATGATAAAATGGCTGCTTTTTCTCTTGTTAATCTGTCTTGTGCTAACAGGGATCTCTCCTAGCTAAGAACTCACGAGGGTAGAGAAAATAAAGCTATTTTTTTCCCTCCAGCAATTCTGAGTGTATTCCCTCTCAGACTCCATGTCATTCATTCATTCATTTTTTTTTTTTTATTATACGGGATTGAACCCAAGGGCATTCTACACCCCACCCCCTGCTCCACCCCCTAGCCCTTTGTATTTTGAAACAGTCTAAGTTATCAAGGGTGTTGTTTAGTTGCTGAGGCTGGCCTTGAACCTGTGATCCTCCTGTCAAGTTTCCCAAGTACTGGTATTACAGGTGTGCACCACCATGCCCAGCTCAGCATGTTCTTTTTTATTTATTTATTTATTTTTTTTTGCGGTACGGGGAATTGAACCCAGGGACATTCTACCTCTGAGCTACACCTCCGGCCCTATTTTTTATACTTTATTTTTGAAACCGGGTCTCACGAAGTTGCGGAGGGCCTCACTAACTAACTGAGGCTGGCCGCGAACCCGGATCCTCCGGTCTCAGCCTCTCAAGTACTAGAATTACTAGCGTGCGCCACCATGCCTGGCTTGGCAGGTGCTTTTTAATCCAGACGAGGTCCCCTGGATGGTAGCAAGAAGGAGGGAGGTTGGAGGATGGTGCGGTCCGGAGTTGGTGGTGGATGTCTTTTAGGCCTCATTGATATCCCTGAAGGGTCTTAAAAAAACAAGGAATTAAGAGCCGGGTGTGGTGGCGGACGCTTGTAATCCCAGTACTTGGGAGGCTATCTGGGTTTGCGGCCAGCCTCAGCTACTTAGTGAGGCCCTGTTTCAAAATAAAGAATAAAAAATAGGGCTGGGAGTGTAGCTCGGAGGTAGAATGCTCCTGGGTTCAATCCCTGGTACTGCAAAAACAACAAAAAAAAAAAAAAGAAAAAAAAACAAGGAATTAGATATCTCAGTTATCTTTTCCAGGTGGACATAGGGAACCAAGGGCGGCGATCGCCCAAACAGAATTTCAAATGGAGTAAGACCCTGTCTATACGGGGTACAGCGGGTCCTAAGGAGTGCAATAGGGAGCAAGTTAACCCAATCATCGCCGACTTCCAAGATTAGCTTAGTCAATGTTTCTTTTAGAGTCCTACTCATTCTTTCTATTTGCCCTGAACTCTGTGGTCTACACGCACAATGCAAGTGCCATTTCATGTTTGATGTTTTCGTGGCTGGTTTGAGATGGCGGCTGTAAACGCCAGACCACTGTCTGACCCCAGGGAGAGTGGGAGGCCAAATCTGGGAATGATCTCATAGAGGAGCTTTTTAACTACTATAGAGGCAGCTCCTCCCTTGGTGGGGAAAGCGTCAGTCCATCCAGAGAAGGTGTCTACTAATACCAACAGGTACTTATAGCCATATCTTCCTGGCTTGATTTCAGTAAAATCCATAACCCAAAAGTCTACCGGAAACTGTCCACGTACCTGGTGTAAGGGGGGCCCCAGCTGGGACCTCCCTGTATTTACCTGCAGACACGACGTGCACTTAGTCACCACATTGTGGACTAAATCCTTGAGATGGGGGATATAGAGGTGTTTTCTGATGAGTTTTTTTAGCTTGGTTTCCCCCAGGTGAGATCCGCTGTGGATCTCCAATACCAGTTGGCGACCCAGGGCCTTAGGGACAAATGGCCACTTATCCGGTAAAATCATCCATCCCTGTGGATTGGTGATGGCTCCCTTTTCTTTTCTTTTTTCCTGGTTTTCTTGAGTATATGTTGGGGACTCGGGTAGGTGGGGAGCCGGTAGTGTCACGAGGGCGATGGGTTTGAGGTCGTCTAGAGAGGCTGCTTGGTCTGCCAATCGGTTGCCTGCGTCTCCTTGTGATTTCCTCCCTGGTGGCCAGGGCACCTGTTTAGGCAGCCAGATGGCATTAAGGAGGGCTAGTATCTCTTCGTGGTTTTTGATGATTTTTCCTTCTGCTGCTAATAGGCCCCTCTCTTGGTAGAGAGCCCCATGTACATGAGCCGTGGCGAAGGCATAACGGCGATCAGTATAGATGCTAACGGCCTCGTCTGTCCCTAGGTGAGCACTTGGGTGAGAGCAATCAGCTCCGCCTTCTGTGCTGAAGTCCTTGTGGCAGAGCTTGGGCCCATAAGGTCTCTTGTTACATAACCACCGCTGCCACAGCATCTCTCTTACCTCCTCTCATGAAGCTAGACCCGTCGGTGAACATTTCTAAATCAGTGACCTCCAGTGGAGTGTCCTTCAAATCTGGGCGGAGACCTTGGATGCTGCCGACCACTTCTTGGCAGTCATGAATGGGCAGTTTAGGGTCGTCATCTGGCAGGAGGGTTGCTGGGTTCAAGGCTGTTGTCTTAATGCGAGGGTGGTCAAGAAGTAGAGCCTGGTACTGGGTATTAGTCTAGCATTTGTTACCCATTAAGTTTCCTTAACCCATTTATCAGGAGAACCTCTGAGTAGTGGGGCCAGTAGGTGGGGCCAGTAGGTGGCGCTCTTGCCCCATTGACAGTTTGTCGGCTTCTTTGACCAGAAGTGCAGTGGCGGCTATGGCTCTCTAACAGGCAGGCCACCCTGAAGCCACAGGGTCTGGCCTTTTTGAGAGGTACACCTCTGGCCTCTTCCAGGGGCCTAGGGTTTGAGCGAGGACCCCTTTGGCTACACCTCGCACCTCTGCCACAAAAAGAGCGAAAGGCTTGCCGGTGTCTGGGAGTGCCGAGGCTGGGGCTGAGCCGAGGGCCAGCTTAAGGGCCTGGAAGGCCCGTTGTTCTGTCTCTGCACATTGGAGGGGCGTTGTTCCCCGGCAGTGCTTGCGTAGAAGGGTTCAGCTAATTCTGCGAACCCCGGAATCCAGATCCGGCAATACCCTATGGTCCCTAGGAATTTTCTGACCTGTCTCTTAGTCTGTGGTGGGGGTATCTTTAGAATGGCTTCAATACGCCATTTTGACAGTTTTTGGTCTCCTTTTTCTAGGTCATACCCCAAGTAGGTAGCCCGTGTGACACACAGTTGAGCCTTTTTTGTTAGAGACTCTGTACCCTAGTCATCCCAATTCTATTATTATTATTATTATTTTGTGGTACTGGGGATTGAACTCAGGGGCATTCTACCTCTGAGCTACACCCTCAGACCTATTTTTTATTCTTTATTTTGAAACAGCGTCTCACTAAGTTGCAGAGGGCCTCATTAAGTAGCTGAGGCTGGCTGTGAACCTGCAATCCTGTCTCAGCCTCCCAAGTACTGGGATTACAAGCCTGTGCCACCACGCTCAGCTTCAGTCATCCCAATTCTGACAAGGCTTCAGTGGCTCTTAAGCATTCTTGGTAGCTCTTAGTGGCCAGGAGAAGGTCATCCACATATTGTAATAGTGTGACCTCAGGATGTCTCTGTCTGAAGGGCAGGAGGTCCTGGCTGAGCGCTTCATCAAACAAGGCACGTCCATGTTAGTTGCCCTGGAAATCCTCCCTCTGGGTCCACCCATTCAAATGCGAAGAGGAGCTGGCTTACCTTAGCCAGTGGTAGAGAGAAGAAGACATCCTTCAAGTCCAAAATCGTATAGAAATGATGGGTGGATGGCAGCAGGCTTAATAAAGTATAAGGATTTGGAACGGTCGGGTGAATAGATTCCACCCTGTTGTTAATGTCCCTCAAGTCCTGGACTGGTCTATAGTCCTTAGTTCCGGTTTTTGGACCGGTAACAGCGGTGTATTCCACGGAGAATGGCATGGGACCAAAATACCAGCCTCCCGGAGCCTGTTGATGTGGGCGGCGATCCCTTGTCTTGCTTCAGGTCTGATAGGGTATTGCTTGATTTGAATAGGCTCAGCCTGGGGCTTTAGGGAGACTATGATCGGGGGCGATGCTTCGCCCACCCTGCAGGTTTCTTTCTGCCCAGACTATTGGGCCCTCGGCAGCGGTGGCGGCAGGAGGTGCTGGCTCCCTGCCTACTGCGATACCATCTGCCATGAGTGGTGCAGCCAGGGCCCCCACCAGAGGCTGAACCAAGGGGCTGCCCCACCTCGGACTTTCAGCCTTTCTTCTTTATAAAACACCCAGGCTCAAGTATTTTGCTACAGCAGCAGAAAGTGGACTAATACAGGTTCCCAGCATCCTGATGTTTGTTTTCTATCTGTCCCATCTGCTCTTTATTCTTTTTCCTTCTTTTTTTTTAATGCCTTCTTTTGGGTTGAGGTTATTTATTTATTATTTTGTGGTGCTAGGGATTGAACACAGGGACATTCTACCTTTGAGCTATACCCCCAGCCCTATATTCTTTTTTATTTTGAAACAGGGTTTTGCTAAGTTGCTGAAGGTGTCACTAAGTTGCTGAGGCTGGCCTCAAACCTGCAATCCTCCTATCTCAGCCTCCCAAGTACTGAGATTACTGGTGTGCACCACTGTGCCCTGCTGGGTTGAGTTTTTTTTTTAAGTTCCTAGTTTATCCCATTCGTTGTCTTATTCTCTATACCTATTCCTTTTCTTTCTTTCTTTCTTTCTTTTTTTTTTGATACTGGGGATTGAACCCAGGGGCATTCTACCTCTGAACTCCATCCCCAGCCCTATTTTATTTTTTATTTTTGGAAGCAGGGTCTCGTTATGTTGCTAAGGCTGGCTTTGAACCTGAGATCCTCCTGTCTCAGCCTCCCAAGTATTGGGATTACCTGCATGTGCCTCCATGCCTGGCTTAGGCAGTCAATTATCTTTTAAAATTATGTACATGTGTGTGTGCGCACGCGCGCGTGCGCGCACATGCACATGCACATGTGTTACTGGAGATTGAACCCAGGGGTGCTGTATCTCTGAACTATACCCCAGCCCTTTTTATTTTATATTTTGAGACAGGGTCTCATTAAGTTAAGCAATTTAGCAAGATCCTTGGCAACTTAACGAGACCGTTTCCAAATAAGAAACAAAAAAGGCTGGGGGTGGAGCTCAGAGGTAGAATGCCTCTGGGTTCATCCCCAGTACAAAAAAAAAAAAAATTAAGCCGGGCGTGGTGGCGCACGCTTGTAATCCCAGTACTTGGGAGGCTGAGACAGGAAGATCACAGGTTCGCGGCCAGCCTCAGCTACTTAGTGAGGCCCCTGCAACTTAGTGAGACCCTGTTTCAAAATAAAGAATAAAAAATAGGGCTGGGGGTGTAGCTCAGAGGTAGAATGCCCCTGGTTCAATCCCTGGTACTGCAAAAAACAAAACCAAAACAAACAAAAAATTAAATTAGATTCCTTACTTTATTATTTTAAACTTCTTTCCAAAATTATTCTGTATTTATTCAGAGCAATGCTGGTAGCAGCTGGCATCGCTGATGGCAGTCTAGTGGGGGTCTTGCTGAGTGCCCCACCTGCACGATAGATGCCTCTGTATGAAGGTGGAGGACTCGAGGGGGGAGCAGGGTGGCGGAATGGCCCCAGCTGCCTCTGGCCCACCCAAGGGCTTTCCACCACTCCTCGCCACTGCAGGCCTCTGCGTTTTCCTCCAAAAGCATCCGCAAGGACGCTCTGAAGGTGGACCACAGCGAGCTTCCTGGCCGACCTCTCTCTCCCTTCCCTTTCCCCCAATACCGGAAACCTTCCGCTTGTAACACACCATCGGGGAGGTTTCTTGCACTGCCTCACAAGCACGGCAGGTGGCGCTGTTCGACACCACTGGCCCTCCGTTGAGAGAACAGCAAGATGGGCCCTTTCTCCTTCAACAGCACAGTGGACTTTTCTTCTCTTAATGTAAGGACAGTACTTTATTTATTTATTTATTTATTTATTTATTTATTTATTATTTGTTATTTTTGGTACTGGGGATTGAACCCAGGGGCATTCTACCTCTGAGCTATAGCCCCAGCACCAGAGGGGAGCTATGCATAGGAGATGATGGGGAGGGTCAGAAGTTATAGAAGAAATAAGGGTTCTGAAAGTGCACATAGTCGACCCCCACCCCCGTCGAGACCTGATTCTCAGAAGTTTCTCTTTGCTCCTGCCCGCTCTCTGAAGGATTAGTTTTGCACTGAAGCCTGTCTTTTATAGATTAACTGCACACTAAAGTTCGACAGGAATGCACAGCCCCTCCCTTCCAAGCTCTCCCTAGTCCCAACTTTACGGGTCTCACTGGGAAGGTGCTGGCCAGAAATGCCAATCACAACAAAAGACAGACAAAAGTCACGTTGATCAACACAGAAACCTTAGTCATTTATATCTTCTTTCTCTTTCTTTTTTTTTTTTTTTTTTTTTTTGCGGTACCCTGTATTGAACCCAGGCGCTTTCTACCTACGAGCTACATCCCCGGCCCTATTTTTTTATACTTTATTTGGAAACCAGTTCTCACGAAGTTGCAGAGGCCTCACTAAGTAGCTGAGGCAGGCCACAAACCTTGATCCTCCAGTCTCAGCCTCCCAAATACTGTGATTACAAGCGTTCACCACCTCGACCGGCTCATTTTTATCTTCTTTAGACC
>PVJS01027251.1:0-26388 GCA_004027185.1 Glis glis | reverse complement strand
GGAGGTAGAACGCCCCTGCGTTCAATCCCCGGTACCGCAAAAAAAAAAATAATAATAATTAAAAAAAATAAAAAGGGCTATGGTGTAGCTCAGAGGTAGAGCTTCCCTAGGTTCAATCACCAGTAACACACACACACACACACACACACACACACACACACACACACATACCATGTACAGAGAAAGAGATAAGCACAAAGGTAAATCAATGTGAAGGGAGGCAGGGAGAAGACGACATCTATAAGCCCAGGAGGAAGATCGGGAGCAGATCCTCCCATGCAGCCTCAGAAGGAGCCAAATGATGCGCCTCTAGCTTTCAGACTGTAAATGAATGCCTGTGATCTAAAACACGCAGTTTGGGCTACTTTGTTATAGCAGCCCTAGCAAACTAATACACATGCCATTGTTTGGCCCCTGAATTATTTCCCTTGAGAATGAGAGTTCATGTTGGGCATGGTGGCACATCCCTATTATCCCAGCACTTGGGAGGCTGAGACAGGAGGATCCCAGGTTTGAGGCCAGCCTCAGCAACTTAGTGAGACCCTGTTTCAAAATAAATAAAAAGTGTCTGGGGGTGTAGCTCGGAGATAGAATGACCCTGGGTTCAATCCCCAGTACCAAAAAAAAAAAAAGGATTAGAGCTCATTCTATATCTGTACATAAACATCTACCTTGTTTGTTTTAATGGTTTCAGGGTATTTCCTTCATTTAAATATTTGCCTACCTGTGTTATCTGGGTTTTATTTGCTATTTTATTGTTCCCAACAACGTCGCCACATTTATCTTTACACATACATCTTTGTGCACATGTTCAAGTATCTCTGCAGGACAAATTCTTAGAAGTAGAAAATCTTGGTAAAAGAGTAAGATATGTTATATGGTGTTTGAGTCAGCTTTTCTGTCGCTGTGACCAAAACATCTGGCATGAACCACACAGAGGAGGAAAAGCTGATTTGGTTCACAGTTTCAGAGGTACGGTCCACAGACGACCACCATCATGGCGGCACGGCGGAAGAGAACTGAGCTCAGCTCAATGGTGGCCAGGAGCAGAGATATAGATGGGGAAGTGACCAGGGACAGGTACAGCCCCTAAGGCCACACCCCCAGTGACCTACCTGCTCCAGCCACGCCACACCTGCCGAAGTTACCACCCAGTAAATCCCCTGGAATTATTAATCCATTGATGGATTTATCCCTGAAGAGATCAGAACCCTGATTCCAGTATTTCTCCTCTGAACGTTGTTGCAAGAGGGCAGGCTTTCGACACATGAGCCTTTGGTTGGACATTCCAAACCAAAATCATAACATATGGTAAGAATAGAAATAAGTTTCTGGCCAAAAAAAAAGTGTGTAGAATAGCAGGAGGATAGAAGGGAGACTGAGAGGTGTGGGAAGCATTTTTTCTGAACATCGCTGACACCGCTGAATTATAGGAGTTGCTGAGAGGGGCCAGGTCAGCAGTGCCAAGGAGTCTCAGAGTCTCTGCTCTACCCTGGAGCGAATTTTGGCCCAAACTTTGGATGTACAAGTTAGTTTAGAAGCATATTTATGTGTCATATCTTTTTTTTTTTTTTGCCGTGAGGGGTGGGGTGTGCTAGGATTGAACCCAAAAGCATTCTACCTCCAAGCTACACCCCAGCCCTTTTTATTTTGAAATAGCATCTCACTAAGTTGCAGAGGCTGGCCTTGAACCTGTGATCCTCCTAGCTCAGCCTCTCAAGTACTGGGATTATAGATATGCACCACGAGGCCTAGCAGATTTCATTTTTGTTTTTTGAACTGGAGATTGAACCCAGGGGCATTCTACCTCGGAGCTATACACCCCCAGCCCTTTTTAAATATATAAATATATATATATATATATTTTTTTTTTTTTTTTTTTTTGCGGTACTGGGGATTTAACCCAGGGGCATTCTACCTCTGGGCTACACCCCCAGCCCTATTTTTTATTCTTTATTTTGAAACAGGGTCTCACTAAGTTGTGGAGTGCCTCACTAAGTAGCTGAGGCTGGCTGTAAACCTACAATCCTCCTGTCTCAGCCTCCCAAGTACTGGGATTACAAGGGTGCACCACCACTCCCAGCTTATATTTTGTTTTGAAACAGGGTCTCACTAAGTTGCTGAGGGTCTTGCTCAGTTGCTGATGCTGGCTGCTGGGCCACTGATTAGCTGTGTCTCCGCCCCTGCCTGGCTCCTGGAGGAGACACCTTGGATGCCCAGCCGCAGGCCTGCATGTACCTTGGGGTCTTCCTTCACTGCCAGGAAGAGGTCATCCTTCAGCCCCTTCTTGCAGTGCTCACACGTGCAGTCAAAGTAGTACTGCTTCTGCAGCTGCCTCCTGCGCTCCTCGCTGACGTTGAGGAAGTCGATGTAGGACACCGTCAGCTCCTCTCCTTCTGAGATCTTGCCCAGGGCCCGGAGCTCGATTCTGGAGAAGGACAAGAAAAGGATCGAGGGGTCGGGTCGCAAAGACAGCAGGATGCACTAGCACTCTGAGAAAACTCCCATTCCCCCAAAAAAGGAAAGTGCGCCCTAAAGCGCAGTGTTCCAGACAATTCCTCTCCACTCATTAAAACAGTCAAGTCTGCTACATTTGGTTAATTGCTCTGGAATCTGCTCAACTCAACTACAGGTAAAGGGCTGGGCTTGGCCATAAAACTCCTCAGCTTCCGTGCCTGTAATGACCCACGTACACTTAGCTACTGATTATCTGTAATGAGGGAAGGGAGAAGTCATAAGGTCAAAACCCCAACTAAGAAAAGACCTAGAGCCGGGCGCGTTGGCGCACGCCTGAAACCCCAGTACTTGGGAGGCTGAGACAGGAGGATAGCAGGTTCAAAGCCAGCCTCGGCAACTTACTGAGGCTCTCAGTAACTTAGACCCTGTTTCGAAATAAAAAATAAAAACCGGGCATCAGGTGGCACATGCTTGTAATCCCAGTACTTGGGAGGCTGAGACCAGAGGATCCAGGTTCGCAGCCAGCCTCAGCTACTTAGTGAGGCCCTCTGCAACTTAGTGAGACCCTGTTTCAAAATAAAGAATAAAATAATGCTGGGGGTGTAGCTCGGAGGTAGAATGCCCCTGGGTTCAATTCCCAATATCGCAAAAATAAATAAATATATATAAAAATAAAATAGGGCTCAGGGTGTAGCTCAGAGGTAGAATGCCCCTAGGTTCAATCTCTAGTACCAAAAAAAGAAAAAATATTTCTTTCTAGAAGTTATTTTTGGTTAGTTTGATAACTGCTCTCTCAGAAACATACACATAGCGTTACCTGTCGTTTTGGCTGGTTGTGAGTCTAACTTTAAGCGACCTCCTACCTTAAGCTTCCGTGGGGTGGCTCAGGCAGGGGGAACTTGTGTCCCCTGGAGGTGACTGGGACAGTGAGCAGAGGCTGGCCCTGCCCTGCAGCCCGCGGAGCCCGCCATCCGCTTTTGCATTTGCTGGGACACGTGTTGTTGGAAGCTACTTAGCAACAGCAGATGGCATTTCAATTTCCTTCCAGCCCTGACCTGACCCTCTGGTTACCCACACACTACCGTCATCCTGCATAATGACCCAGAGATGCTGAAGATAAACGCACCTGTAAAAGTGACATCCAGCTGAACCAGCCAGGCAGAGGCCGGCCCAGGGCCTCCCCACTGAACCACACAGGTAGAGGCCGGCCCAGGGCCTCCCCGCTGAACCACACAGGTAGAGGCCGGCCCAGGGCCTCCCCGCTGAACCACACAGGTAGAGGCCGGCCCAGGGCCTCCCCGCTGAACCAGGCAGGTAGAGGCCAGCCCAGGGCCTCCCCGCTGAACCAGGCAGGTAGAGGCCGGCCCAGGGCCTCCCCGCTGAACCACACGGGTAGAGGCCGGCCCAGGGCCTCCCCGCTGAACCACGCAGGTAGAGGCCGGCCCAGGGCCTCCCAGCTGAACCAGGCAGGTAGAGGCCGGCCCAGGGCCTCCCCGCAACGCACCCTGCACACGGGACCAGATAACTATGGATAAAAGGCGGCCTGCAAGCTGGACCCTCAGCGGGTGCCTGGGGCCTCCCTGCCCAGTGGGAAGCCACCACCCAGTGAGCAGGTAACAGAGTGCGGAGAACTGGGGACAGCCACTGCACAGAGATCTGTGGTCATGTCTTTACCACCCAGGAAGGCTACACTAGACGCCACACTAGACGCCACACTAGACGCTGTGAGAAAGGGCAGCAAGGCCCCAGAACCCCAGGACAGTCCCTGTCAAAGCAGCGCTCCCACATCTTCCGAGGTGACAGGGAGCAGCTGTTGGATGGCAGTGACATGCATGCCATGTCTGCGGTCACCACTTCATGGTACAAGACCACTCCACAAAGCGGAATCCCCCGCGTGCCCAAGAAGCGTGGCAGTGTGTGTCCCAGCAGCCGCTGGAGCCTGGGAAACGTCCCGGCGCCTGCGCACCGCTTCGTCCCTCTTCCCTCCCTTGTCCAGCCCAGTTTTTGGCAGCAGCTGCTGTTGAAGAGATGAGAGGCAAGAGCGGGAAGAAGCGAGCGATTCTGCTCCCAGCGCTGCTGAGAGCCCAGTCCAAGCCGCAGGGGCCTCATTCGGCCCATGAGGTGCTGACCAGAACAGGTAAGCAACTTCCCCTGGGTCCCACAGCACCTCAGCGACAGCTGATGTTAGAACTCGGCTCACCTGGGAGTTCTCAGGCTGTCCTGGAGCCTGCAGTGGGGCCTGAGAAATCAGACACCTCGAAGCCCTTGCTGTTAAGGAATCCACTAGTGTCCTAAATCCACGTGAGCCACTCTGGGGCCAGTGTGGAGAGCGGATCGCTTGCGTTTGGCCCTGGCGGGATAGGTAAGCAATTGGGCCCCCGCCGGGTCTGTGTTAGTCAGATTTTCATCGCTGTGACCAAAATCTCTGATAAGAACGACTTAGAGAGCCAGGTACGGTGGCACACAACTGTAATCCCAGTACTTGGGAGGCTGAGGCAGGAGGATTGCAGGTTCAAGGCCAGCCTTAGCAACCTAGCAAGACCCTGTTTCCAGACAAAACAAAACTTTTTTTTTGTGGTACTGGGTATTGAACCCAGGGGCATTCTACCTCCAAGCTACACCCTCAGCCCTATTTTTATTTTGGAACAGGGTCTCACTAGGTTGATAAGAGCCTCACTACTTGCTGGGGCTGTCCTCAAACCTGTGATCCTCCTATCTCTGGCTCCCAAGTACTAGGATTACAGGCGTGCACCACCATGCCCGGCCAAACAAAAACAAAACAAATTTAAAAACAGCTGGGGATGTAACTCAAAAGCAGAATGCTCCTGGGTTCCATCGCCAGTACCACACACACACACACAAGAGCAGCTTAGAGGAGGAAAGGTTAATTTGGCTCACGGGTTCAGAGGTTCAGTCCATGGGTGGCCGGCTCCACGGTAGAAGGACGTGGTGGAGGAAAGCTGCTCAGCTCATGGTAGCCAGGAAGCAGAGAGAGCAAGAGCAGGGGCCAGGGACAGATACAGTTCTCAAGGCGGTGCCCCGCCCCCGTGCCCCACCTCCTCCAGCCATGCCCAATCTCTGAACCTTGCTGCACAGGGGACATGCTTTCAACTCCTGAGCTTCTGGGGAGACGTTCCAGATCCAAGCCATTGCACTGTGGCCCTGACCCCCCAAAAGCTCATGCCCCTCTCACGACGCGCAATGCATTCAGCCCATCTCCAAGAGTCCCCGTTGTCTTAACAGTTCCAGCATTGCTCAAGAGTTCAAGTCCAAAGTCTCCCCTGAGACTCAAGGCGAACTCTGACCTCTGAACTCCTAGAAGCATAAAAGGCAACTCCTACACTTCCAATACACAAGAGCACAGGGTAAACACCCCCATTCCAAAAGGGGGGAATAGGGGCAGAGAAAGAAGGGCTGGGACCACAGCAAGAACAAAGCCCTTGGAGGCAAACATTAAGTCCTGTAGTTCCGCTGGGCCCCAGGGCGCTTGGACATTCCTGCGGGGGCCTTCCCGAGCTGCATTGCAACCCACACGCTGCGGTTTAGTCTGCCTCTTTTTGAAGCCGACAGCCTTCCTCAGCAGACGGTCCATGTTCATGGAATCTCAATTCCCAGGGTCACCATCACCACTTTGACTTCAGTCTCATCGCTTCACACTTTGCCGCCTCAAGGGGCTGCCTGCAGGGACTCCGACCCTGCTACACGGTGCATGCCCACCCCCTTCTCTCTCTCTTTCTCCTCTCTCTCTCTCTCTCTCTCTCTCTCTCTCTCTCTCCCTCTGCTTCTGGCTGCCGTGAGCGGAGCAGCTTTCCTCGGCCATGCCCTGCCCCCATGATGTTGGCCTTGGAGCCAGCCAACCATGCACCAAACCTCTAAAAACATGAGCCAAATAAACCTTTCCTCCACTAAGGTGTTTATGGCAGATATGTGGGTCACAGCAATTATCGCTGGCTCCTTTTACAGAGGCAGCTCACCATTTTCACACATTTTTTTTAAAACTGGGAATTGAACCCAGGGGTGTTTTACCTCCAAGCTACACCTCTGACCCTATTTTATTTTTTTTTTATTTTGAAACAGGGTCTATGTTGCCGAGGCTGGCCTCAAACCTGCGATCCTCTCATCTCAGCCTTCCATGTCCTGGGATTATAGGCATGGGCCACCACGCCCCACCAAAAGTAAAATTTTTACCTAAGCCATCAATTCATAGTTGGCCAGAAACAGTAAACAGAATACAGTGAATAAACATCCGCCAACACACATCACAGCTACGGCGCTACTGTCGTCACCCGGGGGTGAGAAGTTGAGGTTATAACACACACGGTCCTCCAGCAGGTCAGCAGTATCAGCGGGCCTCGCTTCGTGGTGAGCGGGGGTTAGGGGTGATGTAGGTTTAGGGGATGGTGTAGGTTTGGGCTAAAATGATGTGGACTAGAAGGGTTCATGCTTCGAGGCTGAGGGAGGAAGAGAAGCAAGCGAGAAAGGAAGTAAATAAAGTCAAGCCGAGCAAGGCGGTGGGGTGCGGAGGAGCACGTGGTTAATCCAGACGCGTTAAAATGCGCCACTCAAACGAGGGTGCGCCCCTGGCATGCAGAAGGACGTGGTGGATGGTGACAGCCGGGAGCCTTGGGAGGGGATGGTCCCAGCAAACCAGGCACGTGAGGGGGTGGGTCAGAGGAGCAGGCTGGCTTGAGAAGACCGACCCACCTCATCTGGGTGTGAAACATGGACTTCACTGCCTCGTGACTGAAAGACAAAACAGACACCGGATGGAAATCAATACCACCGGCGGAGTGGGGCCACACAGTCACAGCGCTGGCTGCCATGCTGGCATGGCAACCTTTATCCCAGCACGCAGCCTGGCAGGTGGAAAGCACACTGGTTTGGAAGTTGTAGGAGGAAAAGTACTCTGTCCTGAACAACCTTCTTCCCTTCCCTGGGCCTCAGCAAGGAGACTGTTGTGAGACAAGGTGTTTCATAAAAGTACAATGCTGAGCCGGGCGTGGTAGCACACCCTTGTAATCCCAGTACTTGGGAGGCTGAGACAGGAGGATCGCAGGTTCGAGGACAGCCTCAGCAAGCAGTGAGACTCTCGTCAACCTAGTGAGACCCTGTTTCAAAGTAAAAATAAAATAGGACTGGGGGTGTAGCTCAGAGGCAGAATGTCCCTGGATTCAATACCCAGTACCACACACACACAAAATAATAATAATAAAATTACAATGCTGCCAGGTGTGGTGGCACACACCTGTAATCTCAGAATTTGGGAGGCTGAGACAGGAGGATCGCATGTTCAAGGCCAGCCTCAGCAATGCGAGGCCCTTTGTAACTCAGTGAGACCCTATTTCAAAATAAAAAATAAAATAGAGCTGGGGGTGTAGCTCAGAGGTAGAATGCCCCTCGGTTCAATCCCCAGTACTGCAAAAATAAATAAATAAAAAATCAAAGCACAGCGCTAAGAAATGTGTGGGGTGCTGTTATTATTGTACCACCAACAAGCTCCTGGATGAATTAACCTTGTCTCTTCACGGGGCTAAGCTGGGCAGAGTTGGAATTGCTCATGGAGACTGGTTCGATCGCACAGGTAGTAGATAAAAATTGTTGGAGTCAGAATCAGGCCCCCAACACCACACTCAGGGGTATTTCCTGATGGCAGGCAGCCAGGCAGTGACTGCGGAGACCTCTCTACACAGAAGCCAAGAAGCCCAGGTCAGACATGGCTGCTCAAAGTTAGTAAATGCAAAGAAGCCCGAGCAATGCCAGAGATGGCCTGGGGAAGGGCTCCCAGGCTCCTGGAGCACTACACATGGTGACAAGAAGGGCCCTGGGAGCCCAGTGTGGTGGCCCATGCATGTAATCCCAGTACTTGGGAGGCTGAGACAGGAGGATCATAGATTGGAGGTCAGCCTCAGCAAGTAGTGAGACTCTCATCAACCTAGTGAGACCCTGTTTCAAAATAAGGATAAAATAGGGCTGGGGGTGTAGCTCGGAGGTAGAATGCTCCTGGGTTCACTCCAGAACGAGGAGGAGGAGGAGGAGCAGGAGGGCGGCAGCTCTGTGTCACCACTGCTCAGGGAAGGGCGGTCTAGAAAATTGGGTCCTGGCCAGGTGCTGTGGCACTCACCTGTAATCCTGGTACTTGGGAGGCTGAGATAGGAGGATCACAGGTTCGAGGCCAGTCTCAGCAATTTAGCGAGACCCTCAGCAACTTAGCTAGACCTTGTTTCAAAATAAAAAAGGTTGGGGATGTAACTTGGAGGTAGAAGGGCCCTGGGTTCAATCCCCAGCACCACACACACACACACACACACACACACACACACACACACACACAGAAAGTACGAAAGTTGGGTCCTGTATATGGCTAAACTTGACCCTCTCTAACCAGCCAGGCTCAGCCTAGACACCAAACCCTCAAGGGAGGGTCCATGAGACCAGGCCACTGACCCCAGGAGGCTCAGGGAAGAAACGTAAGCGCTTGGAAAATATTATCATCGAGGCCCAAAATAAATTTTGCCGTCTTTTTTTTTTTTGGTACTAGGGATTGAACCCAGGGGCATTCTACCTCCGAGCTCCATCCCCAGGCCGATTTTTTTTCTTATTTGGAAACAGGGTCTCACTAGGTTGCTGAGAGCCTCACTAAATTGCTGAGGCTTGCCTTGAACCTATGATCCTCCAGTCTCAGCCTCCCAAGAACTGGGATTACAAGCATGCGCCACCACACCCGGCTAAATTTTGCCATCTTGAGTGTGTTTCTCAACTGCATGAGATAGAAAGGAAAGGGGGAAGCTGGGCGTGGTGGTGCACACTTGTAATCCCAGTACTTTGGGAGGCGGAGACTGGAGGATCCGGGTTCGCGGCCAGCCTCAGCGCGCTCTCTCCCTCTCTCTCTCTCTCTCTCTCCTTAGCGAGGCCCTCCGCAACTACGTGAGACCCGGTTTCAAAATAAAGTATAAAAAATAGGGCCGGGGGTGTAGCGCGGAGGTAGAACGCCCCTGGTTCAATCCCCGGTACCGCAAAAAAAAAAAAAAAGAAGAAAGGAAAGGGGAACTCGGAGTCCTCACTGGTTGGGGCGGAGTCCTACGTCTCAGCAAGAACCAGCAACCATGGTCTTCGGCTTCTAGGCAGTTTTCGGGGGAAACTTGCTTGTTGTTAATGGCTCAGGGACATCTGTCACAAAAGATCTTCTTGTATGTGTGGGGTGGGAGGTACTGGGGATTGAACCCAGGGACATTCTAGTTCTGTGCTACACCCCAACCCTTTATGTATTTATGTATTTATCTATTTATTTATTTGCGGTCCTGGGGATGGAACCCAGGGGCATTCTACCTCCGAGCTACACCCCCAGCCCTATTTTTTATTCTTTATTTGGAAACAGGGTCTCACTAAATTGCAGAGGGCTTCACTAAGTAGCTGAACCTGGCCACAAACCGGGATCCTCCGGTCTCAGCCTCCTAAGTACTGGGATTACAAGCGTGAGGCTCCACGCCCCTGGCTCTTATTTTTTATTTTGAAACAGGGTCTTACTAAATTTTTGAGGCTGGCCGCAAACCGGCAATCCTCCTATCTTAGCCTCCCAAGTACCGGGATTACAGGAGTGCACCACCACACCCAAGTACCAAGCCCGTTCTCAGAGTTCTGCCCTGACCTCTAGACAGGTACTTCCAGGCCCCACGTTTTAAAACAGAAGTTAGAGGTTTATCTAACACATCTAGGCAACCTCAGGAAACACGCACAGACTCTGGAGGGACCCCAGTGGAATTCCTTGATAACTTGCTCACAGCCTTCCCTGACCCACAATAATAAAATAATTCTTTCTTTCTTTCTTCTTCTCCTCCTCCTCCTCCTCCTCCTCCTCTTCTTCTTGTGTCTACCTACACCCCCCTGCCCTATTTTTTATTCCTTTTTTTGTTTTGCGGTTGAACCCAGGGGCGTTTTACCTCCGAGCTACACCCCCAGCCCTATTTTTTATACTTTATTTTGAAACTGGGTCTCACTAAGTTGCGGAGGGCCTCACTAAGTAGCTGAGGCTGGCTGTGAACCCGGATCCTCTGGTGTCCGCCTCCCAAGTATTGGGATTACAAGCGTGCACCACCACGCCCGGCTTTATTCTTTACTTTGAAACAGGGTCTCTCTAAGTTGTGGAGGGCCTCACCAAGTAGCTGAAGCTGGCCGCGAACCTGCGATCCCCCTGTCTCAGCCTCCCACGTACTGGGATTATAGGCTGCGCCCCCCCCACGCCCAGCGGCCCACAGTTACTCTATAATGAGATTGCAATCACTGCACGCTGGGAATCCACAGTGGTTGGAGTCCAGCAGGTTGACTTTGGTTGAAGTGAAGTAGAGACCCCACACCCCCCCCTCAGGTGCCGCATCCCGAGCTGCCGATTAGAGCCGCACTCACTTGCCGTTGTTGAATATGACGGTGCAGTTGGGCCAGCAGTCGTGGTTCACCAGGCCCAGGTTGGGGAAGATGCCCACGCCCACTGCCTGCAGGCCCCGCTGGTCGCTGAGCGTGAAACCATTGCAGTTAATCTACAGAGGAAGAGGGGGCAGGAGACCTTTTTTTTTTTTTCAGTACTGGGGATTGAACCCAGGGGTATTCTACCTCCGAGCTACACCCCCAGCCCTATTTTTTATCTTTATTTTGAAACAGGGTCTCACTAAGTTGCAAAGGGCCTCACTAAGTAGCTGAGGCTGGCCACGAACCTGCGATCCTCCTGTCTCAGCCTCCCAAGTACTGGATTACAAGCATGCGCCACCACATCCGGCATATTTTTTTTATTTTGACACAGGGTTTCACTAAGTTGCTGAGGCCGTCCTCAAACCTGTGATCCTCCTGTCTCAGCTTCCCAAGAACTGGGATCATAGGCATGCGCCACCACGCCCTGCTGACCTCTGGATTTTTTAGTGGGGTCATTTAGAGGCCTGTCCCCATGCTGGGAACTGGAAGGACAATGGGTGCTTCTCTCCACATGGGCGAGATACCACCTTCAGGGATGTGGAAGTGGCTGTCCTAGGGGACGGGGCTTCCTCCGCAGAGCCCCTCAGCCCTGAGCTGCCCACCCTCCCACAGGGGGAGAGGAAAGGAGAGAGGAGGGTGGAGGGGCGGGCGCAGGGCCGTACCACGCCAAAGATGTGCGAGATGTACTGCATGCTGAACTTCTGGCTCTGGGGCGGCCAGTACTGCAAGAAGGCGTCCACATCCGCCCGCAGCTCCTTCTGCTCCTCCTCCCCGAAGTGCTCCACGTGGTTCTGCAGGTCATCCACCGACACCAAGCAGCCCTCCGTGAGCCCGGTGCCCTCTCTCTCCACCCGCCACAGGATGCGCGCCGCCAGCCTGGGGGAGCAGGGTTAAGGAGGCCGCTGGCCACACAGCCCTGCAGGCGTCCAGGAAATGCGCGCCTAAGCTTGCCAGGCACGGCCTCAGAACCTTGAATCGGACAGGCGGGCTCTCTTCTACCATGATGCTTTTCTTTGTTCTTGTTGTTTTTTGGGGGTAGGTGGGGTTGATAAAAAAAGTGCCCGGCAGGTAGACCCAGTGAAGAGAGGTACACGCAGGGCCAGAGGGAGTTGATGGGCTACAGAGACTTGGAAAGGATGGGTGTTACTGGGCTCTAGCCATTATATCAGAGCTTTAGCTCCTGTTGTTTCAAGAGAAGCCAAAAACCTTAACTCTTTAAAAAGAAAAATTTCCAATTTTTCCTTGTGTGTGTGTGGTGCTGGGAATTGAACCTAGGGGCATTCTACCTCCAGGCTACACCCCCAGCCCGATTTTTATTTTTATTTGGAAACAGGATCTTGCTAAATGGCTGACAGTCTCACTAAGTTGCTGAGATTGGCTTTGAACCTGCAATCCTCCTGTCTCAGTCTCCCATTATAGGCATATGCCACCATGCCCGGCTATTTTTTGTTTTTTTTGTTTGTTTGTTTTGCGGAACTGGGGATCGAACCCAGGGGCATTCTACCTCCGAGCTACAGCCCCGGTCCTATTTTTTATACTTTATTTTGAAACCAGGTCTCACGAAGTTGCGGAGGGCCTCACTAAGTAGCTGAGGCTGGCCGCGAACCCGGATCCTCCGGTCTCAGCCTCCCAAAGTACTGGGATTACAAGCGTGTGCCACCACGCCCAGCCTTATTTTTTGTTTCGAAACAGGGTCTCTCTAAGTTGCTAAGGGTCTTGCTCAGTTGCTGAGACTGGCCTCGAACCTACGATCCTCCTGTCTCAAGCGTGCACTGCCACGCTCGGCTAAAATTCCTAATTTTTAAACATTGGCAGATCAGTTATTAAAAACTGCACACTTTGCCAGGCACCGTGGCATGCGCCTGTACTCTCAGTACTTGGGAGGCTGAGACAGGAGAATCGCAGGTTTGAGGCCAGCCTGGGTAATTTAGCGACATCCTGTTTCAAAGTAAAAAAATTAAAAGGGCCAGGGTGTCGCTCAGAGGTAGAACACCCCTTGGTTCAATCCCCAGTACCAAATACACACAAAGATGCACACTGAGCAGGGCATGTCGGTGCACTCTTGTAATCCCAGATGCCAGGGAGAGGCTGAGACAGAAGAATCACAGGTTTGAAGCCAGCCTCAGCAACTTAGCGAGACCCTCAGCAACCTAGTAACACTCTGTTTCAATATAAAAACAAAATAAAATAAAAAGGGCCGGGAGTGTAGCTCAGGAGAATGTCCCTGGGTTCCATCGCCAGCACCACACGCATACACCCCACACACCCCACACACGGAACAGCCACACAGGAGCCTGCAGGCCCTCTCCTGCGCGGGCTGCGGGGTGGGATCTGGGGACACCCGTGTCTCCCTCTTAGGCCCGAGGGGGTGGTGGGAGAGGCGGCCTCATCCAGTCTCCCCGAGGCTGCTTCCCATGGCGGGGCCGACACTGGCGCGGCTCTGACCTGGTGTTCTCGTTGGGCGCCGCGGCGCACCTCTTGATGGCCGAGCACTCGTTCTTGTGGTTCAGCCACGCGTCCCTCTGGCACGTGCGGTCACAGTAGTGGGCGAACTTGCACTGGCCGCAGCGGTGGAGCTTCTCCTGCCTCTTGAAGCAGGTGTGGCACACGAAGTTCACGAGGCTGGGTGGGGAGAAAGCACGGGGTGCCGGGGCGGGGTCGTCCCTGTTCTTTCTTTCTTTTTTGGGGGGTACTGGGGATTGAACCCAGGGGCATTCTACCTCCGAGCTACACCCACAGCCCCATTTTATTTCTTATTTGGAAACAGGGTCTCACTAAGCTGTGGAGGGCCTGAGTAGCTGAGGCTGGCCGCGAACCTGCGATCCTCCTGTCTCTGCCTCCCAAGTACTGGGATTACAAGCGTGCGCCACCACGCCCGGCTCATAACGCCCAGCCGCAGACTGGGTACATTATCAAGGAAAGAGCCACTTGGATTCCCAGTTCAGGTCCGAGGTGGGGACTCAGCTCTGGGGTGGCCTTCTTGCCAGGAGAGTCCAGAGGGCTCTCTCCCTATTTCTATTTTTCTTTCTCTCTCTCTCCAGGGCATTCTATCTCCAAGCTATACCCCCAGCCCTTTTTATTTTTTTTTTTTTTATTTTGAAACAGAGCCTCACTAAGTTGCTGAGGGTCTTACTAAGTTACTAAGGCTGGCCTCGAACCTGCGATCCTCCTGTCTCAGCCTCCCAAACACTGGGATGACAGGTGTGCGCCACCATGCCCGGCTCATTCTGAATTTTGATTCCGTCATCATTTATACCGGTGTGCTAAGCTTTGAGTCACCTGCAAGCCTGAGAGCCTGACTCAGGTGGGGGAAGAAGCAGGAGGAGCAGACGCCTAGCTCTGGGGGAGCAAACCCAAGACAGCATGGAACCCCGGGTGTGTCCCCAGCAGGGTGTGCTGCCCCCCACAGGAAAGGAAGGGAGGAGAGCCAGGAAGGGATCCTGAGGGATGTTAGACTCGGGCACAATCCTGCTGGCTGTCACTTGTCACTCCGTGCCTGTCTGCCCAGGGACATCTATCAGAGAACAGCTTCACATTAGGACTTCTTTAATACCTTATACCCAAAGTGACATTTCACTTATTTATTTGTTTATTTATTTACTTATTGTGTGTGTATGTGGTACTAAGGATTGGACCGAGGGGCATTCTGTCTCTGGGCTATACCCATAGCCCTGTTTTACTTTTTATTTTAAAACAAGTTCTTGCTGCCAGGTGTGGTGGCTCATGCCTATAACCCCAGTACTTGGGAGGCTGAGATGGGAGGATTGCAGGTTTGAGGCCAACCTCAGCAATTTAGTGAGACCCTTTGGAACTTAGTGAGACCCTATTTCAAAATCAAAATAAAAAGGGTTGAGGTGGCCAGGCATGATGGTACTTAGGAGGCTGAGACAGGAGGATGGCAAGACTATCCTTAGCCGGGCATGGTGGCGCACGCTTGTCATCCCAGTACTTGGGAGGCTGAGACCGGAGGATCGCAGGTTTATGGCCGGCCTCAGCTACTTAGTGAGGCCCTCCACAACTTAATGAGACCCTGTTTCAAAATAAAGAATAAAATAGAGCTGGGGGTGTAGCTCGGAGGTAGAATGTCCCTGGGTTCAATCCCCAGTACCAAAAAAAAAAAAAAAGACTAGCCTTAGCTATAGTGAGACTCTCAGCAACCTACTGAGACCCTGTTTCAAAATAAAAAGGACTGGGGGTGTAGCTTGGAGGTAGAATGTCCCTGGGATCAATCCCTAGTACCAAAAAAAAAATCATTTATACAGAATGTCGCTATTTTCAAAGAGCCGTTTTTGGCCATTCTCCTCATTAAGTCTTCACCATGAGCCTGTGGAGTAGCTGGTCACTATCCTGGTGGGGTGGCGTTCCCCCGAGGCCCTGCTTCCGGACGCTGCTCCCTGCACAGGGGCAAGCTCCTGCAGACCCTACCTGCAGCCCCCGGAGCCCCGTCCCCGTGGCTGTCCCCACTCGATCGTCGCCCTGCAGCCCTGCCCTGGGTTCTGTCACCTGTCAGAGTCAAGAGGGCTGCAGGGACAGCTGCTGCTCCGCTCCTTGTATGGAAGTCATCAGTCACTGACAGAGACGCCCAAAGACAGGCAAGCCCTGCAGAGACCCAGCCCCAGAGGACAGAGGCAGCAGGCCCCGTCTTTTTTCTCTTCCTCCTTTTCCTTCCTCCCTCCTTTCCCCTTCCTTCCTTGTACAAGTCTGTTTGTTTGGTACTGGGGATTGAACCCAGGGATGTTCTGCCTCCAAGCTACACCCCCAGCCCTACTTTACTTTTTATTTGGAAACAGGGTCTCACTAGGTTGCTGAGGCTGGCCCTGAACCTGCAATCCTCCTGTGTCAGCCTCCCTAGCACTGGGATTCCAGGCGTGCGCCCTTCACGCTAAGGCAGGATTGGAACCGTGCTACAGCCGTCCTCAGCAAGCCCGGAATATTTTAGCAGTTAGTTATTCGCTCAATTTCTGAACTAGTTGTTCAGGAATGTCTCTAATCCCTTATTAAGTCGGTTCCATTTATAGCACCCTTTGTCCTCCCCCACCCACTCACCAGCTGTTATCAGATTAAAAGCCACATGTGTATCCCTGCCAGGGCTAATCCCGGCTCCCCGAGGCTCACAGAACTACACCAGCTACAGACCAGCGGCCCGCTGGACCTCAGGAAGCTGGAAACTGGCTCGATTTTCAAAAACAGCCTGGCTGACGCTAACTTTTTAAATTTCATTTATGTATTTATTTATTTATTTATTGGCAGTTCTGGGGTTTGAACCCAGAGGCATTCTACCTCTGAGATACACTGCCAGCCTTTTTTACTTTTTATTTTGAAACAGGGTCACTAAATTGCTGAGGCTAGCCTCGAACTTGTGATCCTCCTGTCTCAGCCTCCCAAGGACTGGGATTCCAGGTGTGTGCCACCACGCCCAGTTGATGCCAATTTCTTTACAAGTATTCAACTTCTTCTCATGCTCCCCTATCTCTTTCCCTACACACACAAGGTAGTGGGCACTTTGAACTCCTTTACCAGAATCATTTAGGAATTGGTCAAATTTTAATTTAAAGAACTTAAAAGGGCTGGGTGTGGTGGTGCAAGCTTGTAATCCCAGTACTTGGGAGGCTGAGACAGGAGGATCCGGGTTCGCGGCCAGCCTCAGCTACTTAGTGAGGCCCTCCACAACTTAGTGAGACCCTGTTTCAAAATAAAGAATAAAAGATGGGGCTGTGGAAGTAGCTTGGAGGTAGAACGCCCCTGGGTTCAATCCCCAGTCCCACAAAAAAAAAAAAAAAGAACTTAAAAGGGGGCTTTGGGCTGTGGCTCAGTGGTAGAGTTCATGCCTAGCATGCCCAAGACACTGGGTTCTATCCCCAGCACCAGGGGGAACAAAAAGAAGATGAACTTAAAAGAAAAGCCCAGTAACTATCCTTGCTTCTTCTTAATATATTTGTGGTGAATTAAGCTAATCTAGAAAATTCATATTAGTGGTTGTGGTAGGTTTAATAACAGCCTCCCCGAAGTATCCATGTCCCAATCCCCAGAACCTGGTAATATTATCTTTCATGGCAAAAGGGACTTGCAGATGCAATTAAGATTAAGGACCTTGCCGGGAACGGTGGTGCATACCTGTAATCCCAGTACTTGGGAGGCTAAAACAGGAGGATTGTAGGTTCAAGATCAGCCTTAGCAACTTAACAAGGCCCTCAACAACTTAGTAAAATTCTGTTTCCAAATAAAAAATAAAATAAGGCTGGGGGTGCCCCTGTGTTCCATCCCTGGTTCCCCACACACACACACACACACAAAATGAACCCTACATTTTTTTGTGTGTGTGGTACTGGGGATTGAACCCAGGGGCATTCTACCTCCGAGCTACACCCCCAGCCCTAGTTTTTATTCTTTATTTTGAAACAGGGTCTCACTAAGTAGCTGAGGCTGGCCACGAACCCAGATCCTCCGGTCTCAGTCTCCCAAGTACTGGGATTACAAGCGTGCGCCACCACTCCCGGCTTTGAAACCTACATTTTAAAACAAGCTACAAGGAAATGGCTAACATGTTTGGAGTGGTTATCTTTGTGTGATGGTATACTCTTTTCCTTTCTAAATTTTCTAAAATAAGAATGTTCTGGCTGGGTGTGGTGGTGCATGCTTGTAATCCCAGTACTTGGGAGGCTGAGACAGCAGAATCGCAGGTTCAAAGCCAGCCTCGGCAACTCAGAGAGGCCCTCAGCAACCTAGTGAGACCCCATTTCCAAATAAGATATAAAATTTGGCTGGGGGGTAGCTTGGAGGTAGAATGTCTCTGGGTTCAATCCCCAGTACCAAAAAAATGTAACCCACTCCATTCCAAACAGTCTTGAGAGGGGGACCCGCTGGCTGGGTTCTGGGGGAGCCGAGGCAATGGAAGCAGGTGTTCCTTTAAGGTCAGGGGGACACTTATGTCTGCATCTCTGTGTTTGACTCTGGGTCCAGCGTGCTCCCTGCCTGTGCTCCATTCCGCGCACACACACCCCAGATTAACCAAGGGCTACTACTGCCACCTGGGCCCCATCCTAGGATCACAGGCTTGTGGGCGCCACCACGCCTGGCCAGGCCCTGGCATCCTGAATGGCAGGGACGGTGTTGGGGGTGGAGAGTCAGGTGCCCATCAAAGCCTGTCCCTGAAGGGCAGGAGGAAAGGAGAACTTGAACACTGATCACGTGTCTCTGAAAAGCAGCGGCCTCAGCTACCAGAGGCCGAGCTAACCCAGACCACAGACGTGTCGGGCAGCTCTGCCAGCTTCAGGCTCAGAAAATATGGTAGTTTTAATATAATCGCCAGGTAGATTTTTTTTAAATAAATTTTAAGGCCGGGCATGGTGGCACACGCTTGTAATCCTAGTACTTGGGAGGCTGAGACAGGAGGATCACAGGTTCGTGGCTAGCCTCAGCTACTTAGTGAGGCCCTCTGCAACTTAGTGAGACCCTGTTTCCAAAGAAGAAATAAAATCGGGCTGGGGGTGTAGCTCGGAGGTAGAATGCCCCTGGATTCCATCCCCAGCACCAAAAAATAAAAATAAATTTTAAGACTACGTTAGAAGTTTCGCAGTCCAGCGTGGACAGGGTTGTGGGGAAGCGGGAATGTAAGTTTAACGGAGCCTGTTAAACTGAAAACAGCACACCGCGGCCCAGCAGTCGCTCTCCCCGCCACCTTCCCCAGAGACCAATCGCGCGTGTGCACGTGGGCAGGGAGCGTTCTCACAGCAGAAGTGCTTGATTTTATGAAAAGCAGAGACCCCCAAATGTCTCTCAATAGGAAAATGGATAAGTAAAATGTCATTCATACAATGCATGTGCGCGCGCACGCGCACACACACACACACACACACACAGTATGTGTGTGTTGCTGGGGATTGAACCCGGAGTCTTACACATACCAAGCACATGTTCTACCACTAAGCTATACCCCAACCCAAAATGTAATACATTTATAAGGGTGGAATATTTATAGCAGTTAAAATTGGTGATCCATATCATATATAGGTAGATCTACATGTAATTAAACAGATTTTTTTTTTGCGGTACCGGGGATTGAACTCAGGGGCGTTCTACCTCCGCGCTACACCCCCGGCCCTATTTTTTTATACTTTATTTTGAAACTGGGTCTCACAAAATTGCAGAGGGCCTCACTAGGTAGAGAGAGAGAGACAGGGAGAAAGAGAGAGAGAGAGAGAGCTGAGGCTGGCCGCGAACCCTGATCCTCCGGTCTCCGCCTCCCAAAGTACTGGGATTATAAGCGTGCGCCTCCACGCCCGGCTTAAACAGATCTTTGAAGACTTAAAAGAAGTATCTATAGGTTGGGCTGTAATTCCAGTACTTGGGAGGCTGAGACAGGAGGATCACAGGTTTGAGGCCAGCCTCAGCAATTTAGCGAGATCCTCAGCAGCTTAGTGAGACCCTGTTTCTAGTAAAAAAGAAAAAGGGTTGGGGGGTGTGGCTTGGAGGTAGAACACCCCTGGGTTCAGTCCCTAGTACCAAAAAATAGTATAGTCTTAAAGTTCCCACAAAGGTAGCCATCAAAAGCGACCCATTCAGGGAAAAAGAGCAAGTTGTAAAATGATAACTGAACTATGATACCATTTCTATAAAAAGAAAAAATAGACAAATGACAGGTATGCATTTGAGTAAGTGCAGGTAAATGTATGCAATCATACAAGAACATTCTAGAGAGAAATCCACTTAAATCATCACACAGGTTACCTCTGAGGAGAGGGAGAGGGAACTAGAATTGGACAAGACTGATTTTTGAAAGATAAATGGTCAGGCACAGTGGCGCACGCCTGTAATCCCAGTACTTGGAGGCTGAGACTGGAGGATCACAAGTCCGAGGTCAGCCTCAGCAACTTAGTGAGACCCTGTTTCAAAATAACAAAATAAAAGAGGGCTGGGGGTACAGCTTGGAGATAAAATGCCCCTAGATTCAACCCTCAGTGGAAGGAAGGATTGATTCCTGTTTTACTTGTATATTTACAGATAAATTTTTTTTCCCAGTACTGGGGATTGAATTTAGAGGCATTCTACCTCCAAGCTACACCCCCATCGCTATTTTTTTATTCCTTATTTTGAAACAGGGTCTTGCTAAGTTGCAGAGGGCCTCACTAAGTAGCTGAGGCTGGCTGCGAACTTGCAATCCTTCTGCCTCAGCCTCCCAAGTACTGGGATTACAAGTGTGTGCCACCATGCCCGGCTCAGATTAATTTTTTATAATCTCAGCAATCACTTTATCTTCTAATACATTTATATGAATTTTTTAGCTCTTATATATCACAAGAAACTAAAAAGTGATTTTTCTGTAAGAGACGGCTTCCCCGGCACTGCATCCCCTTATCCACCCGCAGCACCCCCTGGCCAAACACACGGTACGAGGAAGTACCCGGACCCCTGCTCACCTCTGCGACCCTTCTAGAACCACAGGCAAGGGCGACTTGAAGGAAGGGACACCAGAGGTCAGCTGTCAGAAGCACCATTCTGTCCCAAAGGACCCCCGAACCCTAACCCTTCCCCCGATGGTTTCCAGAGCTGAGTATTCTAGAGTTTGGCTCCAGTCAAAGCAACCGGGGAGGAGAAGGCAGCTCCCTGGGCCTCGTACCTGTCGAACACCACCGCAGAGTACGCCCGCTCCGCGAAGATGACATCCGCAGCACAGAACTCCTTGGTGGCCTTCAGCCCCCGGCCCTTGCCCTCGGAGGTGAAGATGGCCACATTCTCCATGGTCCCTCCGGTCATCCCAGAGCCAGCCAGGCCGCCTGGGAGGGCTGCGATTTCAGCACCTACAGACTCCCAAAGAGCAGGGCTATAAATGGACTGGCCACCTCCCCTCCCCTCCCCCACCACCTGGAGGCAGGGACAGGCGGGCCAGAGGACAGAGCCCTGCGAAAGAGCTCAGTCGACACCCCGCCAAGCTGACGGGCAGAAGATGACACGGGCCAGAGCGGCCCTGGGATGGGGCCCGACAGTTCTGGAAAGTGATCTTTTGCAGGAGGAACCGACCCGCGGGTTCTGAGTCCTGGGCCTGAGTTGTGGGGTATTTTTAGCAGCCAGATGCCTCTGTCAATCAGAAGCGGGCAGCTGGAGTGATCCAGAAGAGGCAAGGCCATCCTGCGCCCCGGGCGCTTCCCAAGCCCGAGGGGCTCCCCCCAGCCCAGGCTGCTCCAGGATTGGACTGTGTGCAGGAGGCCTCAATGCTAAACCCGGCCCTTTGGCAGATCTATAACAGACTTTCCTGGCTCCAATGGGGCCTCTCTCCCTCCAGTATCACATGGGGCTCCCCCCCCCCCGCACCCGCACACTGAGGCGTGAAGGTGTGAGGGTTCCCTGATCTCAGCACTGCTGAAGACTCAGGTGTGCGGGAAGCAGGCTGGACCTAGAGGAGGCAGGCTTCGAAAGTAACAACCCGAGCTGGGCGTGGTGGTGCATACCTGTGATCCCAGCACTCGGGAAGCTGAGACAGGAAGGATCGCAGGTTCAAGGACAGCCTCAGCAACTTAGTGAGACCCTGACTCCAAATAAAAAATAAAATAGGGCTGGGGGTGTAGCTTGGAGGTAGAATGTCCCTGGGTTCAATCTAAGGAAGGAAGGGAGGGAGGGAGGGAACCCGAGCTGGGCCTCGCAGGTTGGAGGACAGCTTCAGCAACTTAGTGAGGCCCTCAGCAATTTAGTGAGACAAAGTGTTTCAAAAATTCAAAAACAGCCGGGCGGGGTGGCGCACACTTGTCATCCCAGTACTTGGGAGGCAGAGACTGGAGGATCCAGGTTCGCGGCCAGCCTCAGCTACTTAGTGAGGCCCTCCGCAACTTCGTGAGACCCGGTTTCAAAATAAAAGTATAAAAAATAGGGCCGGGGGTGGAGCTCGGAGGTAAAACGACCCTGGGTTCCATCCCCGGTACTGCAAAAAAAAAAAAAAATTTTTTTTTCAAAAACAGCCAGGCATGGTGGCGCACGCTTGTAATCCCAGTACTTGGGAGGCTGAGACCGGAGGATCCGGGTTCGCGGCCAGCCTCAGCTACTTAGTGAGGCCCTCCGCAACTTTATTTCAAAATAAAGAATAAAAAATAGGGCTGGTGGTGTAGCTCGGAGGTAGAATGCCCCTGGGTTCAATCCCCAGTACCAAAAAGAGAAAAAAAAATTTACTCAGTCTAGCCAGCCGTGGTGGTACACACCTGCAATCCCAGTACTTGGAGGCTGAGACAGGAGGATCACGGGTTCGAGGTCAGCCTTTGTAACTTACCGAGACTCTCAGCAATTTAGTGAGACCCTGTTTCAAAATAAAAAGGGCTGAGGGTATAGCTCAGAGGTAAAATGCTCCTGCACTCAATTCCCAGTGCCTAAAAAAATAAATTACTCAGCCTGTGATATTCCATTATAGCACCAAAAATGGACTAAGACACATGACCCAGGGGACTTTGTGAGTGTGATTAAATCGAAGATCTTGAGATGGGATCATCCTGGATTATCTGGGTGGGGCCGAGGGAATCCCAGAGATCCGAGAAGGAGGAGGCAGGAGGGTCAGGGTCAGAGGAGACCCAGCGATGGTGGGCATAGGGGAGATGCCTGAAGGCACCACACTGCCAATTCCGAAGATGGAGGAGCGCATCACCAGCCCGGGAGCTCGGGCCGCCTCTCGAAACTGGAAGAGGCAAAGGGACAGATTCTCAGTCTAGAGTTCCAGGGAAGCCCGGCACTGCCAACAGGGATGTCAGCCCGGGGAACCCCGTTCCTGCCTTCTGACCTCCAGAACTGTAAGATGACTGTCTGTTGTCCTAAATTGCTATGTTTGTCATAACATGTTACAGCAGCAACAGGAAGTTCACATAGAAAGTGTCATACTCAGCCAGGCGTGGCGGTGCACGCTTGGAATCCCAGTACTTGGGAGGCAGAGACAGGAGGATCACAGGTTCGCAGCCAGCCTCAGCTACTTAGTGAGGCCCTCTGCAACTTAGTGAGACCCTGTTTCAAAATAAAGAATGAAAAATAGGGCTGGGGGTGTAGCTCGGAGGTAGAATGCCCCTGGGTTCAACCCCCAGTACCGCAAAAAAAAAATAAAGAAAAAAAAGAAAGTGCTATACTCAGTCTCCCTTTACAGTAAATGTTACCTAGCATCTCTTCTACTCTGAAATGAAATTCATACATAATATAACTAGCTTCCCCCACCCTTTTATTTTGGTACTGCGGATTAAATCCAGTGGCATTCAACCTCCAAGCTACACCCCAGCCCTTTTATTATTATTATTATTATTATTATTATTATTCAGCTACACTAGAAGATGTGATAAAGTGGTCAGACCTTTGCACCCCTAAGTGTAGTCACTGGGATAGCGTGAGCTAAGAATGCGGGTTGATTTAGGGGCACAAATGCCTCACCATTGTCTGTGACATGATCTTCTGAACAAAAGCAATTACAATCTTCCTTTGCTTAACAAGAAGTCGCATTCTAAACCGGGCAGTGGTGGCGCACACCTGTAATCCCAGTACTTGGGAGGCTGAGACAGGTGGATCTCAGGTTCAAGGACAGCCTCAGCAAGTAGTGAGCCTCTCATCAACCTAGCGAGACCCTGTTTCAAAATAAAACAAAATAGGGCTGGGGATGTAGCTCAGAGGTAGAATGCCCCTGGATTCAATCCCCAGTGCCACAAAAAAAAAAAAAAGGTCACATTCCTGGAAGGCTCTGTTTCTATTAAAATGTTGCAAAAGCCACGATGACGTGCAAGTCACGGGCGATGATAAGCAGGTTCTTCACCCGCCTGAAATGCACCCCGGGGTATTTGCACGGACGCGGGATGGGCAGATCTTCCTTGTGTCAGGCTGCCCCTGGCTTCCCACGCGTACTCTGTTGGGTAGGTTACATTTCAGGGAATAGGTACAAATAAGCATGAAAAGGGAGACATAAAACAAACGCCCATGGTTGGGGACGAGCTTCGAATCTTTGGGGCTAGTTCCAGAGCAGGGATGAGGACCTTGGCGGCTAACCCGTAGTACCCGAGAAACCTGCTGAAGAGCCTGGAGCCGCACGCCTGCAGCGACTGCCATCTAGTGGCCAAGCGAGGAACCGCAAGCTTTTAAATCTAAGACCCACTTTAGTCAAAAGACAGACAGCCCTCTCTCATCACTAGCTTCAACCTCCTTTATACCGGTTAATGTTCATTTAGCTCTGGTTGGTCGGTCGGTCGGTCTGGGAATCTAACCCAGGGCACATGATAATCAAGTGCTATGCCACTGAGCTACACCCCCAATCCCTAAGGTTCATTTAAGACAAGGGTCTCCACAGGTCTTGTGAACTAAGAAGGGTCTGTATCTTCTTTAATAGTTAGGGGAGGGAAATCAAAAGAAGGATGAAACATGACAATTATACAAAAGTCAAATTTCAAAGACTATAAATAAAATTTGGTTAGAAAGCAAACACTCACTTGTTTCTTTCTTTCTTCTTTTCTTTCTTTCCTTCTCTCTCCCTCTCTCTCTTTCTTTCTTGGTACTTGGGATTGAACCCAGGGGCATTCTACCTCCAAGCTACACCACCCAGCCCTTTTATTTTTTATTTTTGAATTTTCAAAACAGGATCTCACTAAGTTACTGAAGGCCTCACTAAGTCACAGGACGTGAACCTGCGATCCTCCTGTCTCAGCCTCCCAAGTACTGGGATTACAGGTGTGCACCACCATACCTGGCTTTATATTATTGCCCTGAGCCTTTGAGCTGATGACCTGGCGACTGTAGGGTGACCGTATTTACTTCTGAGGGAAAGGCGTTGGTTAGGAAGCAGGGGAGAGGGCACTGAGGAAGAGAGAGCAGATAAAATAAACTGAGTTGTGCAACAGGGTGCTCTTTACAAGAATCGTAATAGGTTTAGTGTTGCTGAATCATAAGGTAAAAGGTGGGTGTGGGTGTGAGGGCACGGGGAAGGTGAGTAGCTCAGGCAGGTGCACAGGAGCTCCTTAACTCAGTCAACTTGCTCCAATAGACGATGCAGAGCCAGTAATGACTTCTAGAGAGAAGCCTTGGTAGCAATATGGAGAGACTTAGTGCAGTCAGAAGAAGGGAGATCTTAGCATGTCTGGTAAAGAAAGCAACATCTTTGTGACGGGACAGCAGAGGACACCCAGGACTTTTGCATAACGTATCAGGAAGCATGCCTATCAACACGAAAATGGGTGGAATACTATACAGCACTGAGTTGAAAATCACAGCTCTTGACAACAGCTGAGATGAATCTCACAATGTTAAGTGAAACAAGTCCCAGGATGCTGCATAGAGGGAAAATAGAAATCCCATGAAGCTTAGAAGCAATCTAAACATACTTTAGCCGTGCATATGATTACGTAATCATATATATGTAATATATATGAGAGGAAGGAAAAGATGGATGTAAACGAGGGTAGTGATTTCTTTGGGAGAAGGGATGATATGGTGAGATCTATACGTATACTGCCTATGTATTGGTCATCTACGGACCAATGATGACGACGCACCATGACCTAGGATTGTACTTGATCATCTTGGGTATTAAAGGCCTTACAAGGGAAGATCAGACGAGAGCTCGCGTGCGTCGGCGGCGCTGCAAGCAAGCATTCCCGGGATGCAGGCAGCAGCCGTCGGCCTTAGCCTCGCTGCTCCCAGGCGAGCGGTGTCACGCGCTCTTCCTTCCTCCCCTGTGGCGTCGGAAGACAGACCGGAACCTTGGTGCGGAAGCCCGGCTAGAGCCGGCCCGGACCCTGCGCGCACGGGGGCGGGCACAGGGGCGGGGCTGCGGGCAGCGCACTGCGCAGGCGCGGAAGTGCGTCCGGCCGCCATGGCGCCGGCGCGTCCCTTCGGCCGCGGGCGGTGGCGGCGCCTTTCCCCCCGGAGGCCCGGTCTCCGCCTCCTCCTCTCGCCCCGCCTGCTCCGCGGCGGCGGCGCTGCTCCTGCCTCTCCGCCGCCTCCTCCGCAGCCGACCCCGGCCGCGGCGCTGGCGGGGAGCGGGCAGTAGTGGTAGACGCCCGCCCCGCCTTGGAGAAGGTGAGTGGCGGCCCACGGCGAGGGCGGCCCGGCCTCCAGCGCGCACCTCCCGGCCCGCAGTGTGCGAAATGGCCGGCCCGGGCGGCGGAGGCCCGGGCCGAGCGGGAGGAGAGGAGAGGCCCGGCCGGCCGTGGCCCCGAGCGGCAGGCAGGGAACCGGGATGAGCAGCCCCGAGAGCCTCGGGCCGAGCCTCGGGGAGAAGAGCCCCGGACCCGGGGAGCGAGCCTCGGCCGGTGAAAGCCAACGTCCCGCAGAGCAGGCTTCTCGGTGGGATGCTGAGGGAGAGCTGGAGTCAGGGATCGGGCTTCAGGCGGAAGCGTAGGAGCGTTCAAGTGCAGGGGTCTCCCGGGGAAGAGGAGAGGGGTGAGGTTGGCGGGGGTCACTTTGGGGTTTTCTTAGGCTGTTTGAGGCCATGACCCTGTAAGACAAGTTACTAAAATAGCCCCATCTTGATAG